>JBBPNE010000182.1:0-39374 GCA_038090735.1 Xerocomellus amylosporus | reverse complement strand
ATACTACGGTCCATGTGGCCCTAAATCGTCGGAGAATTCTGACCCTGGGAAAGTGGCGAAATCAAAAAAACTCGGGTTGGTCGTCTGTCTGACGCTGCAGCAAGAAGTCCACCAAAATGGTAGTCAGAAGCGTTCAATGCATTCACACAGCACATGGCAAAGTTCTGGTGGTGAAATGACCAATGTATGACCTTGGAAAGCATGGTCAATGTGTGGGATTAGCTATGGCGAAATTCTGCAAAGAATGTGCTTGGTCGAGTGTAGGAAATGTACTGAAAGTGTAGGATTGGTCTTGGTTGATGTCTGGCACACATGTTGGCATGGTGTAGTCCAGTAGCATATGGCGAAAACCTCAGAAAAGTGTAGGCAATGTGTAGCTAAATTGGTTGAGTGAAAGCATCCAGTTGTCACTCATTTGTCTTGCTTACATCAGCAATGTTGTGGATGGTTCAGTCGTCTTTGTTGTTGGCGCAAACTAGCGCTAGTTTGTGCTTCCCATTGCTGTCATCGTCGTGACTGTGATCAGCATGAAATCTACTATCAGATGATGTCCGTAAATGGCAGCGGTCAGTGTAGAATTGGCTCTTCGATGGGAGCGAGTCTAGCGAAAGTCTAGAGGAGCGTACAAGAGTGTAGCGCAAATCTTGGACTAGCGTATGGCGAAAATCCCGTGAAAAAGTGTACCATGAAGCGGTCAAAAAGTGTGGTCAGTGTGTGGCTGAATGCGTGGTTCATCATGATTTGGGTTGATAGACTGTGGGATTGTTCTTTGCATGCACAGCGACATCGGTAAACATAAGGTCAGCATCTAGAAAGATAGCATGGCAAGAGTCTAGAAAAATGGTCACTGAAGTACACAGAAGAGTGTTGTATGCTTGGTGAGTGTTGCGGAGGGTATGGCGAAAATCTAGTCAGATGTGACATGCATGTATCTCGGGTTTGGGACCGTGGTGTGACTTTAGCAAAGAGTTATGCGAGCGTTTGTTGAACAGACAAGGGAACCTAAGGTCAGACTGGGGGTTCCCCCCAGGCCCCGTTCCGAGACAATATGATCCTGGCCCACCCCAACAGTCTAACCTGCGTGAGCTCAGACTGGTACGTTTATTATGCTAGTTTTCTTGGTGAATGTAGCAGTAAACATTTGATTTCTCCCTGATTTGTGGACAGAGCAAACCAGAAACACAATGGGCATGTGGCTTGTACTGTGGGCCATGTATGTATGATTAATTTATTGGAGGATTCTGACGGTGGGAAGGCCGTGGAATCTGGAATGTCTGTCTGACTTGAAGATAGTCTGAAAGCCATGTGAAATGGTAGTAATGGTGGTGGTCGTATGTGGTGCTTAGCTTCACGATAGCTATGGCGAAAATCTATTGGCAAAATGGACTTGCAAAGTGTAGCAAAGCTTGGTCAAAGCATAGAAAGGGTAGCAAAAGGGTAGCTAGTGTAGCGTTGGCTATGGTCAAAGTCTACAGAGTGTGGTGTAATCATGGCCTGGGGTATGGCGAAAATCCTGTGGAAAAGTGTACCAAAAAGCGGTTGAAAATGGCTAGTAAAGTGTAGGAAGTGTACTGATGTGTGGCGAGAAAAGGGCAGTGTTGTCTAGGAAAGTGTAGGAAATGTCTAGCAATGTCTAGTGAAGGTGTGCCAAGTGTAGCTTCAGGACAAAGTCTAGGAAGAGTGTAGTGAGAGTGCAGTGACATTGCTCCAAGTCTGGGGAAAAGCGTAGTGCGAGTTGTTGACTAGCGTATGGGGAAAATCTGGTTGAAGAGTGTACTGAAAAGCGGTTGAAAAGCGTAGGCGATGTACTGGGTGGAGGGTATGAAGTGTAGCTTGTGTGGGGAACCTAAGGTCAGACCGGGGGTTCCCCCCAGGCCCCGTTCCGAGACAATACGATCCTGGCCCACCCCAACAGTCTAACCTGCGTGAGCTTGGACTGATGTGCTTTATGAGCATATGACTTGATTTGACTTGATTGTATGTCGGCGAGCAGAAGGGTGGGGGGGCGGGAATCGATGCTTTGTTGTGCCAGAGTTCCTTGGTAGATGCGATGGTATTTATTTAATTTCTTCACCGCCTGTGGCTAGTAAAATCCGGAAAAATGCTGAATACATGGCTCATACTACGGTCCATGTGGCCCTAAATCGTCGGAGAATTCTGACCCTGGGAAAGTGGCGAAATCAAAAAAACTCGGGTTGGTCGTCTGTCTGACGCTGCAGCAAGAAGTCTACCACAATGGTAGTCAGGATGTCTGGTCGACTCATTGGTTTGTAGCACACAGCAATCCCACCATGGATCCGGGGCCGGCGTAAACTAGCGCATCTTTGCGCTTCGCCTTTTGGTTTGATTGGCAGCATCAGAACACAGTTGTTATTGTCACACCAATTTGACATCCTGCATGTTGTAGACTTACTTTTGCCCATATCTGGTGCACTGGTTACATTCCTTCTAAATGGTTGCAGCTAATGCATGTGATCATGTGATCCAGGCCTTGACTCAATAGAGTATACATGCATAATGTCATATGTGAATCCTTGCAACACTTGTATTTACTTGCTACCAGAGGTATGTATCATACAAATCGTCCTCTGGGCCCTCCTCTTGCCCTGCCAAATACTCTTCCACCATCACTTGCCCCTCTTCATAATGCTGTTGCAGTTGTTCCAGTTCTTCTTGCGCCCTGATGTCTTGTTCTGTTTGCAACCATTCTTCCATCTCCCAATATGATCCGTGATGAGAACACTCATACAAGGACCATGTGTAGTGGACAATGCCACTGTTTATGTGGTAGTTGACACCATGACTGTCACAGGCACAAGTGCAAAATTGTCTTCCTCTGGCCTCGATCCAAGCGACAATGATGTCATCATAGTCATGGTATTGCTCCTGTGATGAGCTTGATGTTGTCATTTGAACAGCCATGCATGACCTCACTCACACTTGCTGCTTCCTCTTCATGTGCTTCAATTGCAGCAAAGTCGTGGTCTGTATCCTGTAAATGAATACACTCAACGTATTGTCCAGATGTCTTATAATGTTGAACAACACATACCACATTGGATGACAGCCACAGATCTCTGTTGTCCCCTCTGAAGTAGGCATAAGCAACCATGTGTTCAGTCTGGAGTGTTTATGTGAACATATTGACAGACAGGTTCTTCTGAACGAGATTGCTTACTTCCACAGTGGCTTCAACAATAAAACCTTGATGTATCCTGGTGACCTTGTGTGTATGTCTGTCAGTCATACCACCAAGGCAGAGAATGAACCTTGTGCCATCTTGCATCTTGCTCACCTGATTGATCTACCAGTGGACATGGTCAGTGTGCATATGTTTGGTGAGCGAGCGCAAACTAGCGCTAGTTTGTGCTTCAAATACATACAGTAGCAATAATGCTTGCCTATGGAAAACAACAGGATTAATGTGTGCATGTGATCACTCAAAGTGATGTCACTGACGGCCATTGGGTCAGGTTCCATCTGATGTGGTCTGTTTGGTTTCTTTCTTGAATAGGAAGGTTGTGGTGATGGTTCAAGAGATGTTAGTGCACAGCCATATTGATTCCATTGATTGTATACTATGGATTACATGATATTTTCCCACTTCATGTCCAAAAGGCAAGCAAGCACACCCCAGTGCTAGTATATGTATTCACAGCATGGGATGTTTGAACAGCAAAGGGACACCACATTTCTCATTGAATTGGGTGCACTCGATGTGGTTTTGTGTGTGCATGGGTGCCTTCAGGAGTTTATGGATTGATTTGGTCCAGGACGCCAACTGCCCGAATATAGTAGTCCTCCGTCCTTCAGCTCTATTCGATGCGCGTAATGTCGGCCCCTCACTAGCCTTTCTGCTGCATCTACCATTCCCTCCAACGACCTTATTCCACTGTACTCCATGATGGCATCCATCACTTCTTTTGATGATGGTGGCATTGTTTTACGTTCTTCAAACAATTGCCTTGTTCTAGCTACTGCCATTGTTGTCCATGTAGATCTGTTCATGTCCATACCTGTCCAATATAGGTCCCACAAGGGTCGCATTAGTGCCGGCATCCATGCAAATTCCCTTCGAAACACGTGGGGATTTGTGATGTGAAATTGCATGTCGTGATAGTTGTAATGTATCGTTTGTTCTGTAATGTGTGTTCAGTTGTTGCTTTCTGGCATGTTTTCTTTATTTGCGACCCACTTAGTACTTTCTTCCGATATGTGTCTCCCACTGTTTCATCCTGCTCCTCATATATGCGAACACCTGTTTGCCATCATCTGGTCAGCATGATTGTGTATCATTTACAATCACTTACATGTGGGCTTATACCATAATGGTGGTGCAACATCATTCCTGGGCTCCACTGTTGGCCATGCATGGCCTGTTTGGCATGATGATGTACTTTCCATGCATGTCCATTTGCGCGTAGTTCTCTTCTGTGATGTGGTCGCAATATTGTTCTTTGATCCATCAATGTCATCCAGACCTGAATGAATGTTGATTTGTCCTTGATGGGCTACACAGTTCCACTCACTTGTAGTGCCTGGCTCTGCTTTCCTTTTGCCCTTGTCTTTCGTCGGTAAGATTGCTTCCCATTCTTCCTCATCCATTCCTGCGACCACACTCGCCCACTCTGGGGTTGGAAACATCTCACTGTCTTCGTCTTTCATTGTCGAGTCTGTTGGTTGTCCAAGTGTTGTGTTTTCCCTTGCCATTTCAAAGAGATAATGGTCTGGTCAAGCGTGTAAGTTGTCTCATGCGTGTTGTTGATTCTCCTTGTTTGTGGTCACCTTTGTCTGTGGTGGCAGTTTTGTGTCCTATGGTCTTTGTTTCCAATGCTGCCGGTACTCCGTCCGATGGTCGAGCTGATATACCATTATATGAATGGTTTGCATGTCTAATGAAGTACGCACTGTGATTTTGTATGTCATTGGATTCTACTGCCATGCTTGGCCTGTTGGAACTACCATCCAAAGGTCTGGAGCTTGACTTGTCTGTTGTTGTGTCATTCCAGTAGGCGTTGCACTCTTCCTCGCTCGCCACCTCATAGTCTCGGATGTTGGGATACTGCCCAAGCTTGACCACCAGCCAGTGTGGCTTGTCGGTTGTTCCCAGAAAGCGTTGGATTTGTCGTGTTGATTGTGTACGTATTGCCTGCTCTCATTGCACATTGCCCCCGTCCATCACAGTTGCATGTCTTGCTTACCAGCAGGAACGTATCAAATGCCTCTTTGAATTCTGGTGTGATCTTCTTTGGGCCTACCAGTCCCAGGTGGTCTATCATCATCTCGTTTATCAATTTGTTGATGGTTTTCAGGTGGTCAGAAAGCATCTGCTTTCCAGCCTGGTGTTTTTTTGTCTGAATGTGGATTTGGACCTCTCATCATTGCACAATGCTCACCTTGATCTTTGCTGCACTCAGTCTGGGACACTATGATAGATGTCAGGTCTATTTGTTAGTTGTATGACAATGAAACAAAGTCTGACGTTCAAGTCATCAAAGGCAACGAAATCCATGGCGCAAACGAGCGCTTGTTTATGCCAAGTCCCAAGTGTTTGTTCTTGTTTGTTGACCAACCAAATCAGGAAGGTTGTGGTTCAAGATCAAGTTGTGATTCCCATAATATGCTCGCGGTCTGAGCTCTAGATAGGGTTGCTTTGGCTTACATAAGCAGGTGGCCGTTGTGATGTTGTTGCACCACTGCGCGGGCACAAACTGGCGCCAGTATGTGCCAACCGGATTGATTGTACAAAGTGACATGAGACAAAGAATCACGTGTTCTGTGATACATTTACTTTCAGCCCCTCGCGTTGTTCAAACCAGGTGCCATCGTACAACTTGTGACCATCTAACCTGTTGATGCGCACCTTGCCCAGTCCTAGCGCTGCCAGCCCCTGTGCACCTTCCACCCTGGGTTTCTGTGTCTTCAATCCGGAGTACAATCCAATTACATGCATAAGTTGTTCTGGAGGAGGGCTTCGTTCGCTGTTGTTGATCAGTTGTCGTGTTGCTGTGGTTGCTTCCATCGCCGTGTGGGAGTTGGGCATGTCGATTGCTGCCCAATACATGTCCCACAAAGGCCGTTGCAATCCAGGCATGTAGTTGAAGGTTGATCTTGACACACCCGGATTGCATATGGCAAATTTCCATTTCTGGTAGTTGTAAGCATATACTTGCGCTGTGCACATGTTTACTGATCAGCAGAGAACCATTCCAGTTGGCTCATCACTTGCATGTCAGTTTCTTGCGGTAGGTTTGAACCATGGTTTCATCTTCGCCTGATGATTCGTCCACAGAGGATGACTCTTCAATCTCTGCTGTTGTGTGCAACCAGGTATGTGGCTCAAATTTTACGGGTGAGACATGGCATTGACTCACGCTCGTCGGTCTTTGATGGAGTAATGCTCCAGTTTGAAACCATTCCATCCATCTCCTGGGATCTGTGCATGCTTGTTGTGTTATAAATGATGAATGAATGAGTGAATGCGACGCACGTGCTTGGTGGCAAAGACCCCGCCTGTGGCATCCCAATGTCAGCAATCTCTGATTCAGATGCTGCACTGTGGTGCTCGGCCTCTTGGGTTGATGGCGCTAGCACCACTGGCATGCCGACATCTTGGGTTGGTGGCACTAGCACCACTGGCGTGCTGACCTCTTTTGTTCCCTGGTTGGATAAGACCTCGCCAAACACATCTAATGTGATTGTGGATTTCAATCAGGCGAGCATGGGCTTTTGTGTGATGTTAGAATCACCTTGACTCTCCTTTGTGCCAGCGTGTGTTTCCTCTGATTCCTGCCACAGTAGTTGCGCGCTAGAAGTGAAAGCTGTGGAAATAGTGTGTCAGCGCAAACTAGCGCTAGTTTGCGCCACGATTGTTTGCTTACCTTTCTCTGTGATTTCGATGCTTGCGCTGGTCAGACTTAGCTCGTTGAAGCTGCTGTGCATTTGCTTGCTGGTCTCATCCTCTGGAATGAACTCTTTCCAATACAGGTCACATTCTTCTTTGGTTGCGACTGTGTAATCTTTTACATTGGGATAGTGTCCCAACTTGACTGCCATCCAGCTGGGCATTGTCTTGCTTCCCAAGAAACGCATCACTTGTCGTGTCGATTGATAACGTATAGCCTATGTTTGAGCATGAGTGGTGGAACGATTGTTTGAAATCTGATGAAAGCAACTTGCTGGCAAGAATACTTCAAATGCCTCCTTGAGGGCAGGGGTGATCTTGTTGTCTCCCACCAGTCCCAATCGGTCAGTCATGATGTTTGCCACCAGAGCATTGATGACTGTTGTATGCTCGGCGAGCATTTTTTTGGCAGCCTGTTCATGAATGTGAGTCTGGCAAGAAAATCCACACTTGGTATGCCAACCTTTGTTTTTTCCATGCTGAAGGCTGGACTCTGCGATGTGTGAGAGCAGAAGAGTCATGTCAATGAAATGCAACATAAAATGGACAAGAGGACGAGCCTGTACAGGACTTGTGTTCAAGCTTGAGGGAGATGCCATGGCATAAAAGAGCGCTAGTTTATGCAAGGAAGTGTTTGTACTTGTTTGGTTCTATACAAAACAGGAAAGTGTTGGTTTGGGATCAAGATGTGATTTAAAGAATATGCTCACGCTCTGTCACTTAAATAGGACATTTGATGCTTATGTAAGCAAGTTCTCACACATGATCCATGTGTTTCCATGTACAACATATGGCAATTAGAGGGTGCACAAACTAGCGCTTGTTTGTGCATCTGGTTCCGGCTGGGTTCAGAGTGCTTGTTGTGTGTCTGACTGAATGGTTGGTGTGTACTCCTGGACGAGCCTGGTTTGTTGGTCCAAGGAAGGCATTAGCATGGCACAGTGGACATCATGTCTGAGTATTGAACTTCTTGGCCACCGTAAAGAGCATTCGGTTGTACTCGTGGAACATGTGAGTGTTAGGCTCAGCCAGACGTTGGAGTCTCTCTGGGTGTCGAGGTGCACTGCGATCAGTATGTTGTATGTCGTACCAACATGTCAGGTTGCAGTTTGGCATTCTATTGTTCTTCAAATGTATAGACATGGATTTCTTCAGGATGTGGTGCATGGGAAATCTGACAATTTGGATTGTCGATCCTATCAAACACAAATGTTTATTGTTGGAGTGATGGGCTGATTTCTGGCCTGCATGAGGATGAAACATGGTGTGCACATCTATGCCTTGTGCCACTGGCCACACACTGCTGAATCTTCTGAGTGATTGGACCATGGGAGTTGGGTGAAATATGAAAGCATGCATTGTTTGTTCTTTTACCTGAATGTCTTGGTGGCGAAAGGTGACATTATTTCATTCCAATGTTCGACTTGTGTGACTGATGGGCCCAGGCAAACCAGGATATGACTGGCTTGTGCCATCGGCCATTTAGCCCTGAAATTTCCCCATGATACAACCATTGGAATTGGATGAGATCAGTGAAGTCCAGTCAGCAATTGTACTGGATGGCAGTTGCTGGTGGCCATCATTTTAGATCTGACCGGTCACCTGTTGCTTACCTTGCCAATGATTTCATGGACAGGGTTGGACCTAATGCAACTGGTCATCACCAGTGTACAGCCACAAGGGCTATATGACCTTATTTATTGAGCCTGATACATATGACTGTGTTATGAATATCAATGTAGAACATGACATTCTGTTGCGAAGTGGGCATATCACCATGTCCTGTGGTCCATATTGCATGGCCCTTGGGTCGATAGACAGCTGAGGGTGTGTACTACAACCCGAGTCCCTATGACTAAGCATGGTTCCCACGGGAGGACTGGTTACGAACTGGTCAAGGAAACAATGTGGGTCCCAATTGCAACCGATCGAGGACCATGTAGGACCAGTCTCACTCAGTCTTGGACCGGTCCTGATGGTTCGGGGGACCTATGCAGACCAGGTTGCCTCAGAAACCAGCATGAGACTGCATTGGAATGGACTTTTAATTACTAGGAGATATCTGAAAACCTGGCGACTTTGTTTCAGGCAAGAAACGGAGAGCACTGACAAATAGGCTCTCCAGAGTTGTGGTTTCAAGGCTGTGCAGTGCCTGGCCACTCACTCACTCAGACACTTTCATAGTCATAGATATATGAAACAAATAGTATCGCTATCTGGCAGTGAATGAGATTTGAGGCGGAGTTGGAGAAAACATTTAATTTCTCCATGGCCTATGGTTAGAAAATGGAAATTAAACCAGGGATGGATAGCTTATACTGTGGGCCATCTGATCCTGAATTATCTAAGCAGTCGCACCGTGGGAAAGACGTGCAATATTGAAACTCGGGTCCTATGTATGTAAGTAGTAAGTAGTACCAGTACATTGGATGAAGAGGTCCTTTGATCAAGATCGATTGGTGGACATGACAGACCCTACCCGGGTTGTGTTGTCCTCTCAGGCTTGTGTGCGTGTTGTGGGCAAGTCGTGTTTGTGAATGCAACTGGGATGGTAGAGGCCACGCTCTGATATTTCATAACACCAAAGGAAACGATACATGATGATGCTCTGCTACTACAAAATCATATTCACAATGTCTGTCAAACCCATCATCTTCTCTGCCAGTCCCTCTGTGATCATCAACTTTGCGGTCTCGACATATTTCTTGATACCAGGAATGTCCTTGAACATTGAGATCAGCTTTTGCACCACTTCTGGCTTGGGCGGAGTGGCTGCACGGTGGAGAGCCTTGATCGCTGCTTTGACTTTAGGATGGTCTGGCTGTTGACTCCGTGTATGGTCGACAACCAGATACAGCAGGCCCAGCAAGGCCGGCATTTTACTCAGCAGGGTTGCGTCCTCATCAGTAAACAAGTCCTTGTATGCAGTCCAGGTGAACTCGGAAATGGCTGTCATGAATTGGACATGAATGAATGATGTGAGTGAGAGATGGAGTCCCACACACCGTCTGTCATGTCCACATCTTCTTCAGTGAGACGAAGACGAGCTTCTCCTCTGGTGTCGGATGACCCTTGTCCGGCCTCCTCGATCGTACGCTTGCGTGTTGTCTTGCTCAACAAAACAGCTTCCTGGACAGGCTCAGGCTCAGACTCCGACTCTGACTCTGACTCTGACTGAGACTCTGGCTCAGGCTGAGACTCTGACTCTGACTCTGAGGAGGCAGAGGAATCAGAGGAATCAGAGTCTGGAACTCCTGTAGCTTGGAGGTGAGCGCAAACTAGCGCTAGTTTGCGCAATGGGAACTCACCTGAAGATGCTGCCTTGATGGGCACTCGTTCTGCCTCCTCGTCGCTGTTCTCGATGAATTCACGAGACTTTACATTGGCCATCTTCTTGCCTGGATTGCATGTCAGCGAGTGTGAAGGCTTGATAGCATGGACGTACTCTGCCTGGCAGCCAGCATCTGCTGGGCATGAGCTGTGCGTCCGGACACAAAGATCTTGACCGTTTCGTGTTCCTTCTCTCTCTTTGCAGATTGTTTGAGCAGAACCTCTCGGCGTGCCTGCTCCTCTTGCCAGACATGTGCACCATCATCCTCGTATGTCGACATTGACTTGAGCTTGGCCACGACCGACCCGAGCTGCATGCCTGTCCACCTTGCTGTCGACTTCTTGGACATGGGTTTCGGCAGGGTGACTGGATAGAGACGGCTCATCTCTTCCATGTCCACCGTCGTCACGTCGTACGGGATATTCGGATTCTGTTCGTGATGTTTCGCCACCTCGGAATACACTTTGAGCACCTGGAAAGAGCATGTCATCCGAGGTTGCTGTGAGCGTGTAAATGCAGACTTACGTCCAATAGCTCCTCTACCTTTGTCAGGACTGCGGGCACCGCTTTGCCGCCGAAACCCAGACCGAGCCCTTCTGACATCACGGTTGACACAACACGCTTCATTTTGGCCAGGTTCGTTTGATGAAGCTTCACATAAGATTGAAGCCTGGCACTCTGATTTCCCACGGTCTCCTGGTCGTCCAGCTGCATTGGACCTTCTGTGATGTCGAGGGGAAACTTTATTGTGGGCTTTTCTTGGAACCCGTCATACCAAGACCAATCGTCATCGACGTCGTTTTCGGACAGGTGTGCATCGATCATGTCTTCGAGGACCTGATGCATCTCCCAAGCACATTCGGTCGCCAGGACCTCCCTGCGAGCGCTACAGCTGATGTAGAGGTCCAACAGCCTGTTCATCAGTGTCTCTGCCTTTTTCACCCTCTTCGTGTCGAGCCATGGAAATGCGGTGTGACGAAAAGCGTCCGAGACTAGGGCATGCATGCTCGTCTCCTCCTTGCCAAAGTCGTCGTTGCTCGTTTGGGCCATTTCTGGCAACCTAAGCATCCGATGACCTGTGTCCATGCTGACATCGGGTCGTTTCAGCAGTAGCGTGCGTGACTCCCGGATGAATGCCATTATGAAAGTCTTGAACGCGGGTTTCTTGAGCTTCTCTAGGCCCTTTGAGTCGCTCTTGATGGTTTTCTGTGCGGTCCTGATGTAGACATCCAGCTGTACCAGATGGGAGCGACGGTGGCAGAACAACTTTACATATAGCTGTGAGGTTGGGCGCCAGGACTGTCAGTGACCCGGGCGCAAACTAGCGCTAGTTTGCGCCGCTCACCTCGTCAATGTTTGAAGAAAGGAATTTGTTGGCAAAGAAAGACTTGATGCCACGAAGGTGGTCGCGCCACAATGGGGGCTTTTGTGTTGTTCCCGCCACGACCATGGGCTCTATCCACAGTGCCAGCTGTGATGACGGTGAGCGAGCCTGAGGTGTGAGAATCAGCCCATTGTCCTTACCTCGGTGATTGCTCCTTCCACGCTGTGCAATTGCTCGCCCAGAGCATGAAGGAAGATCTTGTTTGGGACAGGGAATTGGGACAGGAGGTCGCCCCTGTGTACCCGTTCCAACAGCCCATGTTTCAGGGCCTTCAGCTTTGCTGGCATGCAACGCACGAGTATGGCAGCCGTGGATTCGGTTGTCAACCTTTTGGACGTCTCCTGCTCAGCCTCGGCCGACATGACCATCTTCGTCCAATACTCCTGCAGGATCCCATCGTACTCCTTTTCTTCTGCCGTGTCCTGGGATGCAAAGTACTCGATCGGAGAGGGTTTGTTTGGTGTTTTAGATTGGAAATGATCCACGTAGATTGTCGTCCACTCATCAAAGTAGCTCTTGTCCAGGACTTTGCAGGCCTCCAGTCCGATCGGCGCCTTGATGGCATCTCCGTGACGCCGGTACTCTTTCTCGAATGCGGCTGCCACGAGAGGACTGTCTGAGGAGACGTCCTTGAACTCGACCGGGGCCCCCAAGAAATTGAGAACAAGCATGCATTGCTGCACGATATACATCATGGCCTAAGATCGGGTCAGTGTCTGCCACACGAAACAGACTATGGACTGCCTGGCTTACCCCACCGATCACTGGATACCATTTCGCAATGCCTCGAATGCTCAATCCGGCCTTCAGGTTGTCTCGAGAGCGGAAGTGCTCCATCTTGAACAGCTCGAACAGTTCTCCAAACAGTTCATCGTCCCGCAAGATTCTCCCCAGCTGAGAGGTGCTCAGTGTCCCAACGCTCAACAACGCCGACTCGATGTATCGCTCGCGAGCGCCCTTCGTCGGCGTATGCAGCAGGATATTCATAATCGTGTGGAGCGAGTCGTTTTCCGTGTCCTGATGGGTGGGCAGCAGGACATTTGTTGCCAGATGATGCTCAATCAGAGCTTGGTCTTGATGATTGCTGATTAAATCTGTTGGGTGCAATCCAGCGGTGGTTCGCTACCGAGGACGCTGAATGCTTACCATGATCCAGGAATCGTATCAGCCAGACTCCATCCCTCAGTATCTGGGACTCCGACTGATAGATCACCTCTTTGTAGCCTTCAGTCATTTCGCTGGATGAGGTGCTGGCCAACCCGAGCTTGGCCTGCTTGTATTGCAGGTATGTCTGGCGAACCTCGGAGTGTTCACGCATGTACGTGAAGCGATGGTTGCCATTGTAGAGAATGGACTTGGACTTGCTCGCGTCCGCCGTCCAACTGACCGTGTTCGAGTATTCACCGACCTTTGCTGGTCGCAGGGATTTCACATCGATGTCGGACCTGCTCACTCCCAAGTCCATGGCGTTTTGCAAAATACGATTCTGTAGTCCATGATCCTGGATGCCAGATATAAACGACTTCATGAAGGCGGGATCGATGTTCCGAAGGTTGATGGACTGGCGCTCCATGGTCGGCCCCAAACCCAGATCATTCTCGTCCATGACCGTCATCAAGGCATAACCCAATGTCGCATCCAAGGTCAGCCTTCTGATCCGATCAATGAGCTGCTGGACGGGTGTCGCCTCTAGCTCCTTGACTGCGGGTTTCTGAGTGTGCCAGACTTGTCAGGAACTGCACCTGCAATATGACAAGACACGTACATATTTGTTTGCTGGCTAGATGTGAATATGAATGTCAGCGGCGCAAACTAGCGACAGTTTACGCCCGTGTGCTCACCTCCTTGGTCTTCTTCACCGTCTGGTTAGCATCGAGTGTGAGCAGTGGTGAAGGCAGAGCAGCAATCATGTTGCTCACCACTCGGGGATTGGCCTTTGCCTTTCCTTTGTCTTTAGTCACAACCTGAAGTGGCAGACCTGTCAGCTTCGATGAACCATGCCAAGCTAGCTACGTACGTCTTCTTCTTTCTCCTCCTCCTCCTCCTCCTCCTCCCTCTCATTGGCCTCCTCCTCATTGTTGTTCTCCTCACCACTCATGTCGCAGTCAATCTATACATCCGCCGGGTGAGCGCAAGCCAGCGCTAGTTTGCGCCTGTGGCTCACCTGTTCCTTGGTAGCATGCTGAGCGCTGACCAGCGCTTGATCATGCTTGCTCGCCTTGTCAGACAGTGCTTGTGAGCGAGCGCAAACTAGCGCTAGTTTGCGCCAGACTCACCTCGTTCGGTTTGATCGTGCTGGCCTGGACCTGGTTTGATGATACATGTGAGCGAGCGCAAAATAGCGCAAGTTTGCGCCAGACTTACCTGCTCGGTGGCAGCATCGACCGCCATGGCAGCAGAAATCTTGCAAGCGGGTGAGCGAGCGCAAACTAGCGCTAGTTTGCGCTCAAGGAAAACACTCACAGTGGTGTCATTGTTGGCCTTGATCACAGACATGGCATTTAGCTGACACAATTGTGTACAAGGATCAATGCACACTCACAGCCATTTGTTGTGGTTTGTTTGGTTTGTTTGGTCAAAAGAGGAAGGTGGTGGTAGTGGTTCAAGTTGTATTCAAACTCAGCAACAGCATTTTCATTCCTTATATGGTAATCACCTCGAAATCCAAATTGGTACGGCCTCTTGTCACTGCTTTTGGTGTTGGTTGCCACGTCTGTGGTGCTTGTTCCCATGACCATCGGCACGTCTTACAAGCTTTGAGACACGTTGGATCACCTCACATGGTCTCAGCATGTAGGGGCGGTTGGTGGCTCATGTTCCCACTTCCGTGGTTCACAATCCTTTGATCTGGACGTGCTACAAGCTGAATACATGCGCTCGTGGATCGTCTGTTCTGTTCTACCGAAATATGTGCGAGGCGTGCACAAACTAGCGCCGGTTTGTGCTCACTGCTGTTCCGTCTCCACGTACCACAACAACAGGTCGATCAGGTTGCTTTGTCTGCCCCTTTCTGGCATGCCCATCAGCCAGTCTGTGAATGTCACCAACCCTGTCCACCTCGCCCCAAAGTGTGCTTGGGCACGTGACCTCAACGTGGCTTCGTGATAGATTGCGAATGCAAGCGGTGCGACGACGTCCGCATACTCGCAGCTGATCCTGTCTCCTTTGTTGACTTTGGTGAAGGTGGGATGGAGCGTGTCGTTGATCTGGGGTACGTGACATACGAAGCAGATCTTGCTGTGGTGCTTGCGATATTGCAGTCTCTGTCGCCAGCCTTTGTAGTCATTCCACGTCACTTCGAGACGTTCCTTCAACGATGGACACTGTATGATGCTGTGTCGATCGTCGCGAGCGTTGGGGTTGTGAAGCCGGCAGATGCAGCAGGTTCTCTGAAGGGATCGCAGTCCTCTTTGCAAGCGCTCCACCATGTCGTGCTTGGCATGCTCTTGTTGCGCTCTGAGGTGCCTGACCTGATTGGAAGCCTCGGCGAATGAGCTCGGAATGTCTGCTGCGCTGATCAATGCTGTCATGCTAGACTTGTGACGTGGCATGCTTGCCATGCGTATCTCTTGTGGACGATGATCCTCGTCCTGGCTGCATACAGAGCACGACTGATTGAGCTTGTCTTGATGACAGCTCGTTCCGACCCCGTCCGTGTACAGGGTGATCCCATAGCGAAGGCAACGTTTTGTGCCATAGAGATGCAGATGATCAAGGATGGCCTGCTCGTTGCTCCTTTCCACTTTGTCCTCCTTGCTGCTCTCCCTCCATGACTTTGTGGGCACCAGTGTATGGCAGACAGCGGGCATGCCATCACGACCTGCTCTGCCCTGTCCTTGAACGTAGTCGAGCATGTCGAACGGCTTGTCTGCATGGATCACCAGACGGACATGTGGGTGGTCGTTGCCAGTGCTGAAGGCCGACGTGGCGACCATGACTTTGCTGCCATGACCGTCCACCCATGCCATGTATGCCTCTCTGCGCTCTGCTGTGGTCATGGTCTCCTTGTCTCCCACATAATGATGCCACTTGGCAGCGCGAGCGAGGTCCATGCACATATCTATGGATGGTGTGTAGACGATGGCACGATCTTGTGGTCGCCAGGTTTGCCCGTGCTGTCGTACTATTTCTTGTGCACGCGCTGACAGCTCCGACTCGTTGGACGTCTTTTCCAATGTGTACTTGAGCTCTGGTCGGTTGGTGCCTCGTCGGAAGACGAGCGCATCTTTGAGCAAGCAGTACGTATCAAAGACCTGTGGCATGAAGGCTGGGGGGAGGGTCGCGCTGAGCAGCACCAGTTGTGCTGGTTCAGATCGAATGTTGTAGAAATGTGCCAAGGTCTTGCGATAACCCTTTGCGATGAGAGGTATGTGGGCTTCGTCCACCACGATGCGGGCCACCCGCTTGGTACGACCCAGCTCTGCTAGTGCACTACGCCAGTGGGCCATCTGTGACTTGTCTGCCGAAACGAGGACGAGGTTGTCTCTGGTGTTGAGCTTCTGGTCTGCTTGGTAGATCTGATAAGGTACGCTCATGGATGTGAGGCGACGCTCGTAGTCCATGATGAGAGAATTGAGCGGCAGGACCAGGACAGTGACCATGTTTGCTTCCAGCAAGCTGGGCACGATCGCCAGCATGGACTTGCCTCCTCCTGTCGGAAGGACGACCACCATGTCCTTTTGACATTCCAGGACGTGGGTCATCGCTGTCTCCTGTTGTGGAGATCGCCATGTGAGGTCCTTGGTCTTCAATAATGTCTGCATCTTGTCCAAAGCCAGGGCTGATGTGGTGCTGACATCTTGTCCCACAGCAGAGCGATCAGATGAATGTTGATGCCATGGCTGATGAGACATGGAACTGGTTGCCTCGTTCTGGTGTGAGGATGTGCTGACTCTTTTGGCTGTGAAAGTGTGAGGGTTGAACGTCTCGGAAGGGGCAGGCATGGTGGCCTACCTGCTCTGTGCATGGACGACATGATGGCCGCTTGTATGTCCTCTTCTAGATCCTCCGTGTCTGTGTCTGTTTCACTGGCTGGTGCCACCGTCTTCCCTTTGCCCTTTTGTTGTGTTGTGAAGCCTGTTGTTGTGTCTGGTGAGATGGGTCTGGAAGGATTAGGTTCCGCTGGACGTGTCATCTTGGTCAACCCGTGCAAGAGCTCCGTCAGCATGGGAGTCAACCGTTCCACCACGCGGGTGGTGATTGTCTCTGCCATCGTCTCTTGATCGATGGCGCAAACTAGCGCTCGTTTGCGCCCCCCTACAGCGGGCTTGTCTGATGGAACATCTGGCTGTTTGGACTTGTGGGCACGACATTGGTGGTATGGAAGCCCTGTTCCTCCTGGCATCACCCGACAGTGCTCCTGCCAGGCGGTGCTTGCCTGTAGAAACAATGGCAGTACATCCTCAGTAGCTCCAGCCAGGCTCTGAGTGGTTAGGCCATAGATGCGATTTTCTGTGAACCGGCTGTGTCCTGCCTGTAGTGCTTCCACGTCCCCCTCCTGATCCATTTCTGTGATGTCCTCTGTGGCACACCTGAACTTGCGTTTCCATGCTGTTTGAATGTGACGCCATGGGTTGATCGTCAGAGCGAACTGAATGCGAGGCAGACTGTACTTTGACATGACTGCAGAGAGGTCCTCCGAGGTGAACATCTTGTTAAAGTTGACAAAGAGGAGATCTTTGTAAAGCTGTACGATGCTCTCCTCTTGAAAACAGATCTTGGCTGCCAGCTGTGCAAAGGGGCGGGCAATGACAAGATTTTGAATGAGAACATCGCTTGTGATTGCATCCAGACTGTGCGGGATGAACTTTTCGTGGCCCGTCAGGGCTGTGGTCTTGGAATATTGGGACATCAGGGTGACATGTTGTCCAAAGACCAAAAGGTTGCGTGTCGACCTTGTTTGAATGTTGCGGTAGGTCATGGCAGTGAGCTCTGTACCTCTGCTCGGCGATCCACTCAGCATCTCAGCACGAAGCAGGAGCAGCTTTTGTAACTCGGCATAGTCCTGTAGCCAGCCACGTAGTGCAGCACGGTTCCAGATCAGTTCTCCGTCCTGTTGCAACAGAAAGTGGGAAAAGGGTTCCTGGCCCTGGACGACCGCTCGCACAAGGCGAGTGCGATCTTTGAAGCATGCATTCCTGGGGTCGAATAGAAAGGAGTAACCCACGTCCTTGTTTGTCACGTCATCTGCCAGACTGTCATAGTCAGCTCTGAGATGCAGTCCACGTAAGACCTTGTTCTCCCAAGTAGCAATGAGGTCCTCTTCAACGTCGTGAAAGATACTGCAGACATCTGAGAATGAGATGGGGTTGCCCTTGTACTTGAGGGCCGACCAAGTCTCTGTGTCTGTCCACCAGATGCGTGGCAGTCCCATGGTCTCATATGCAATTGCGGACGCTCTGTGCTGCAGAGAGCGTAGGCGGGCGAATGTGGAGTAAGTCTTCTCTGTGAACCATGGTTGGAGAGCATCGCAGGCCATGGATTCTGTGACTTCCTCTTGAGAGTCTGCATGTGCTCTGATCTCCATCAGGAATGTGAGACGCATGCAATACTCTAGTTTTGCAATGGTCTTGGTCACGTCCTTGGGCTCCTTGAAGGAACCATCCTGATTCAATGTCAACAAGGCCAGTCCGACTTCCGTGGGGTCTGCAATGCGGGTTGCATCAGGCCACTTGGGCCAGATGGTGGTCCACATTTTGAGAAGCAGCTTGTGTACTTGCTGGACAACCTGTGATTCCTCTGCTCCGGCCAGCAGCTTGTCCTCGAGGTCTACGATCGCAAGGTTGAAGTCGAATACCTCTAACCACCCGTACCGCAAGAATTTGGTGAGTATGCAGACGACAGGCGCTATGTAATTTTTCATGGTGCCGTCCAGCATGTGCTTGTGAAATGGCATGTTGGAGATTCCACTAGAGGATGACCCCCGAGTGTAAGCTGTTGCTGGATTGCTCCTGTGGAATGGCTTACCTTTTGATGGGATCGGGTGAGTTGATGCGTTGGAGAACTAGCTCGTCTGTTGTGTCTATAAGGTTGAGAGCCTGTTGAAAGTAACATTCAATTATGTTGTGTAGGCGCTTGAAGTCGACTTCGTCCCTTTGTGGCAACATGATGGACCGACACAGCCAGTCTATGGAAAGTCCAGTGCCTGCCACATATTCATGCCAGCGTGTTGTACGTAGCCAGGGAGTGATCAGCCGTTGGTCGGTGGGAACTTGGACATTTTCGAGCTGCTCGTTCAGGTCTTCCATCAGCTGCTCTGTGATGTGGTCATATTTTGCTGTCCTTGGGACTGTGACCTCCCAAAAGGTACGTTGATGGCCTGCTCCTTCAGCCTTCATTCTTTGTGCCTTGCATGCTTTCCAGCTCTTTGGAACAGGTTGGTTTGTGTGATGTTGAATGTGATGGTCCTTCATGTTTTTGGATTTTGTCAACACGGTTGAGCAGTGTTGGCATGCAAGAGCATCGCATACAGCCAAGCCATGCACAATGGATCTTGGTCCTGTGATGTTGGTGGGAAGAGACAGGGTCACGTGTAACTCTGTGATGGTTGTTTGAAAGTGTTCCAGCGAGTATGTGGACAAGAGCTCTGGATGTGTGTTGACAATGTGGCTTCGTGTAGTGGGAGTAGGTATGGCCTCTTTGCAGAGCTGGCAGATAAGAAAATTGAACTCTGCATTGACAGCCAGATTGAGGCTGGTCAGATAAGGATGTTGAATGAAGTGTGGATCTGAGGCTTCTGAGCTGGTTGCCATCAAAGGTGGAATGTTTGTGTTGTTGTTTGGCAAGGACTGGTCTTGCATGGCAGTGTTGACAACAGCCTGCCATTGTGTGTGAATGAGTGTAATGTTTTGAGCATGATGTACTTCTGATCCTTACCATCAGTGAGGGTCTGATGATGCTTGTGAGAGGGATGGGCTCAAGAGGATGAGGTGACAATGCATCCATCCCATCCAATGACCTTGTGCTGGTTCCCTGTTGTGATGGCGTAAACGAGCGCTAGTTTGCGCTTGTAATTTTGCCACTTACTTGACCAAAGTCCAAGTGTGGAGACCTCATGACAGTGTCCTCTGCTGCCATGGGTGAAGCAGATCTCATGACCTCATCGTGCATGGAATTGCTTGTCTGGAATTGATCAGTGTCACAACCAGTCCTAGATCACGCCTGCCTACCTGAACAACGTTGACATTGATGTCCTTGGCAGTGATAACCAGTCCAGAAGTGCGAGTGCTGCTGCCCACTGTAGTAGTCTGGTGGGTAGATTGCTTACATAATATGATTTTTGTGAGGGGCATGTCTGGCTGGCTAAAGTAAATGATTTACCTTTCCCTCTGGTCCCAACCAAGTGGTCTTTAGGTTTTTCATGTGCTTTTGCATGGCATCAATGGTAGAAAATCCTTGATTCTTGGGACACTTGCTGTGTGAGCAATAGCATGAGAATGTGCCATTTGCATCTCTTGTCACAGTGATCTCCTGTCCATTGTGAACAACGAATGTTGTAATTTTGACACATTTTTTCCAGTGCATGTCATGTAGTTTTTTGTTGTCAAACTCAAGCTGACATTCTGTGCAAACACGAGGCATGGTAGTGGTGATGAGAGTGTGGATGATGTCACTGATTGGATGATGGTGGTTGAGAGTCAAGAGGTGAAAGGTTGATTTTCCCACCATGGATGTTTGTTGGTGTGTATGTCCCTGCCCAAAAAGGAAACTATTTCCTTTCTTGGATGTTCCAATTGTGTTGTCTTCAAATGAGGGGATTAGCTATGGTGAAATTGTTGGAAAATTGTACTTATACAAGTGTAAGGAGGATACCAAAATTGTAGGATTGGCTATGGCAAAAGTCTAGGGAACAAAGCATAGTCAAACTTGAAGTGTAGATGAGAGTGTGGTGGGAGTCTAGCTAGCACCTAGTCAAATGTACTGAAAAAGTCCTGGCATAGCAAAGGATACTAGAAATATGTAAGGTATCATTGTGCATTCTGAAATTGTGCATTGTGTATGGATTTGACATCACATACAAAAGGAAATTGCTTGGTTTGGGCACAAAATAGCGCTAGTTTGTGCCTTGTATGTTGGAAAATATGGTGAGCACTTCCACAGCATTGAGGCACTTCCATCCAGGTATAGGGAGCACTTCCATCTATAAATGGGGAGCGCTTCCGTGGCTGTGAGGCGCTTCCATCCATATATGGGGAGCGCTTCCGTGGCTGTGGGGCGCTTCCATCTATATATGGGGAGCGCTTCCGTGGCTGTGAGGCGCTTCCATCCATATATGGGGAGCGCTTCCGTGGCTGTGAGGCGCTTCCATCCATATATGGGGAGCGCTTCCGTGGCTGTGAGGCGCTTCTGTCCAAAACAGCTGTCTGAGCGCAAAGTTGCGCTAGTTTGCGCTCATGTGGGACAAAAAGGGGGAAAGGAGGAGGCGCTTCCACGAGAAAGGCGCTTCCAGCGCTTCCATCGCAGACCCTCTGCGACAGGTAGGAGATTATTAGGCTAACGCTTAGTCATCAGTTTACGTAAGCATTCTAGATCGATCCATAAGGAACAGTTTAAGCGCCCACCGGCAAATCCCGGGCCACTGATGTCAGTGGCGCAACTCGTGTCAGTCACAAGGCCTAGTTATCTAGACGCCGTGCCTCGAGGTCAAGATAAGACACAGGTTTCCTGTGCACCTGACTGCGCCGACATGATCCGATGGGACTATGACGTTCGTCCTTATCCGATTTTTCCTTATCGCTCACGTTTTTTGTAGCGGTCACGCGTTACTGACCACCCCATAAAAGGGTAAGTCAGGCGAAATCTTTTCTATTCGTCGCCAGAGGTCTGATGAGTCACCATGACGAAATAGGTGGCGTATGCGGCTTGGATGCCCCATCGCCTATAACCTACCTGGCCCCATCTCAAGTACTACCCCCCTCACAAACGCTCGCTTCGCTCGCGTTTGTTCGGCCCCCTATCCCCCTCGCACTGCTCGCTTCGCTCGCAGTGCTCGGCCCCCTAACCTTTCTGTGTCAATGTCATCGCTCCCGACATCGCTTCGAGTGATAGCGACCTGGGCTTGTCCAGATGCTTTCTGTGATGTATGACTTCGCTCGACCACGATCTGAAATCTTCCTTTGCACGCATGGCTTCTCGATGTCAGATACATTTTCATCCATGAATGCGAAACACGAACCAGTCAACAGAACCATCGGTAAGCCATTCCACCGAACGGCCGAACGACCTGAGATGGTTCGAGGCCCCACAAAGATGGCACGTATAAGTAGCTGAAAATGCTGCCATTTGTTTGAAAACGACCCTCATGACTACCTTTGTGCCTTCTTCTATGTTCGGCCATTCATTGGAGCTACTGGTTACCTGGGCAACTTGCTTGCCGTCATCTATACAGAAGTCAAAATTTCCTGACTCGATATACCGTCTTTGGACGGATGTTCCGCTACGTTGAGGTGTTAACAGCACCGGGAGCATATCCTTGAGTTGCTGGACGGCCCAATGAGCGAGCAGCGATGATTCAATGACCGTATAAGAGCAGATGAAACTCACCTGGAAAGATGTACAGTACCTCAGGGGTACTTCGTGTTCATGACCCGCGGCGTCTACAAGTATTGCACAGCCACGTGGAGACAGGACGATCTCCAGGATTTGCTCCGTCCGTTTCCCGATGGCTGCTTGGGTATACACCTGAGACAGTTTACACGGTCAGGAAACGCGCGGCATGTCTTCAAGAGAAAGAACCACCGCATATTCGAAAAGAAAATCATTGACATCCGTCTTGCATCCAGTAATATCTTTCGTCACGGAATTGTATGCGAATGTGAAACCCCGACCGCCTTGCATGGCCATCAGCTTGAGCGAGGTGAGTTCGAGACGTCTGCAAGGGAAATGGCATCAGTTAGTAAGCACGACTTGAGCACGAAAACTTACCCTGCTAAGTCCGTTCTCCGTCTGGCTTCCTTCTCGTCCCGCGGGTCGGGCTCCTGTGATAAGAAGTCTAACAGTCGACCAACTCGTGATGCTAAGTCATCGAGATCCGCCTTATTTCTTTTTTTTCGCTGTGATGCGATTAGAAGAAACGCTGCGAAAATAGAACAAGCGGCCTACATCGATAGTCTGAATGATGAAGAGCAAGCCATCGACTGCAGCTTTTAGTGGGGGTCCGGCCACTGGGACCGCCCCTGCGGCGGCCTGCACCATCGGAGAGACAAGTTGGATGATATCGCCAGCTTCGGAGAGTCGAGATTTAGTATTCTTGGGCGAATCATTGATTGGAGGACTCGAATGAGATGTAGAAGTTCTAGTTTCCTGCGGACACTTCCTGCGAATTGCGATTACAGTGGGAAGATGATCCTTAAGAAACTTCGAGAGCAGCATGGTTGTTAGTTAGAGACGCTTGCAGAATGAAGCTAGCACTGAAGGATTATAAGCCACGGCCAGCGCCACTTGATACATTGAACCCTTGACCCAATCCGCAGTTGTCCGAATTCTCGAAGTGCTTCTGAAGGCTGGACACTAACCTCGATTGGTAACCCTTGACCCGCCACGTTCCAAACGCTCGTCCAACACGTGGCCAACTTCCATGTCTGAGCGACTGGGCTACCCCCCTTTGGACAGACTGCGGTGCATCATTGCCCCGGTCGAGAACATAACGTGGACCCCAAGGATGCGAAGAACTGGCTCCCTCTTCGTGGGGACAGCATTGCGAGAGCCGCGGCTTCGCGACAACATTGTGGCCAAACATTGTGGCCGTTTCGCCCATCACGTGTCCACCGCTCGATACCGAAGCTCTAGTTCGCACCAAGGCTAGAAAAACTGAAAGAATTCTTGGGCACCACGGAAGAGCGTATGTGGATAACGGTACCTCGTCTCCAAAATGACCGCATGTTCAGTTCCCAGGACCCACTGATACCAGAGATCCGTGGTGCAAGTCTAGCCTGCTTCTCCATGATCACGGGCTTTTGGACCCTCACCTCCTGTTACAGATATATACCTCACACCGCGATAGTCCCATCGTCTATCCGCGCTCGTACCTCATCTTGGTTTCCTTCGCTCGTCTCCCTTCATCAAACGGATCACAGCCCTGTCGTCCGAGTCACCAGGATCACCAAAGCTACCAGTCAAGCCCACCTGCATTACGGGATCGGACCTCTGGCCTGCTGCCTGATCCGCCACCATAATGCAGAAGCCTGGCCGGTCACTCAACCAGTGCGGCACGTGTCTCCCGATCTCTTTCTTGCTAACCATGCGTAGTACGTGTGGTTCCGGGCTCTAGATTGACCTTCCGGTGGTTCGATCGGCCAATATATAATTGCCATGGACATGTACAAATCCTAATATCATAAATCTACCATATATCGCCCAGTAGGGAAAAAGTTTGTACACTCTATCCAACAGTTATGTATGTTCTGCAGTCCTTTCTCTGCCGACGCCCGTCAAATCATCCACCGTCATGCCAAGGTGTAGTGCACGCCGAACTGCTAGCCGTCGTCTGGAGAGAGGAATGGGAGGTGCGAGGACGCGAGGAGGGCAGAGATGCTCGCGAGAGGGTACAGAAGGTGTATAAGAATAAGGTATAGCGTGGTCGGCTGGACTCGGGAGGATGGGAATATAGTTGCTAGAGGAATGTAACGTGAATTTTGCTGCAATTGTTCATCTGCCGTCGTACGTGGGCGAGCTATGGCCACGCCCGTCGAGCATTTCCACACGCTGACCAAACAGAACAGCAGAGATCGAACGAAGCGTTATGGGTTGAGGCGCAGCAAGGGTATAGGGACGCGTGGTAAAAGAACAGAACAGGGACTAGTGGGTTGCGGTGCGAGGTGTAGGTCACGTTGGAGGGCCTTGAGTTCAAGCATATCCCTGACACACTCGTTCAGATTGCTAAGGGCGGCGAAAGACTGGTAGCGAGACTCACCCGTAAGTCAGCCGCTGTGCCACTGGTACAGGACTACGATCCCAATCGTCAGCTTGGTGTACTTCCTCGGTACCGTCGGCACAGAAAGCAACATGTTTCTTCATGGGTTATGTTGTCAGTACGTGGATGGGGAAGCGAACATGGGGCCACACACCGACTATGAAGGAATGAGAACGTTGAAGTGTTAACACAGTTCAATCAGAAAACCATACGCTTACTTTCTGTCAATGGGACTGTCAGTATGTACTCGACAGAAGACTCGAAAGAACCTACAACCGCATCGACACGGAAATTGCGTATGCATGCCCGAGCGTCGTCGTCGATTTCGGGCGTGTTGTTCATCGATTTCTTCCCGTTCTTCTTTTCGAGCAAGATTTGGAACCGTCCACCGCATTCCCGACTACTGAGGCATCAGTCTTCGCCACCTGACGACAACTAACGCACGTACCAATCGATGGAACGCTCGGTAAGCCAACCGGACCAATCCGTGGGATTTCGACAATCTACCCTGTTCGAAGCGCCGCACAACTGACACCTGTATAACTTGCACGATCGCTGTTTTTGTTGAAATACAACTCGCATAATCAGCTTTGTTCCTGCGTCGATACTCGGCCATCGGGAGGCCTCGCCAGTCACTTGAACGACCTGTGCACCCTTGTCGATGGATAGATCATACAGCCCCGCATCGAGGTACCGCTTCTGAACAAGTGCATCATGGGC
Source organism: Xerocomellus amylosporus (assembly GCA_038090735.1). Classification (NCBI taxonomy): domain Eukaryota; kingdom Fungi; phylum Basidiomycota; class Agaricomycetes; order Boletales; family Boletaceae; genus Xerocomellus; species Xerocomellus amylosporus. The sequence goes on along the minus strand of JBBPNE010000182.1, from coordinate 14,125 downwards.
CCCGCACCCCAACACCACCTTCAGCATCGCCTGAAGTTGCTACGTGGACCCACGTCGTAAGCAAACACCCTTGCGCGCACGCACCCAGGCTGCGTGACTCACCTCGAACGAAGCACAGCATTGCACTAATATCGGGTGTTCCCGGCCTGTTGCATCGATGAGGGTTACGAAGCGAAGTACTTGCGTGGCTGTTGGGCTGGTCGCAAGCGCCCGTCTTCCTATGTTTGCGACGTGGAGTTGAACGAGCCTATCGAGCCTGTTCATAATCTGTACAGCATTCTTGCTCGAAGACCGTCTGCCACCACCTGTCACCGGGCGTTTTTCCCGTTTGCGCTGTATATAAAAGAGAGAAAAAGGAAAAAGAAACACAATCAGCTGGGAACTGATTTTGGATTCCGAGTCATGGTCAACGAACCGGGCAATAGCCGAAACATCGACGTGCGGTCGCAGAGGTAGAGGTTCCGAGGGCGAGGGCATGGCGCTCCGAATTTGAACCCGAGTCTAAACCTTGTCTTGAATCTGATGCCCGGATCTCAGCGAGCGGACACTTTTTGCGAACGGCGACGACCTTGGACAGGCGAGTCGCGAGGGATTGTATATATTCCATGAGGCTCAAAAGATTTAAAATGAGTCGGAGACGGGTGGTATTAGGAGACGAAGAGGGAAAGCGCGACCACGACGCTCGGTTGGAAAGCAGTGAAAGAAACAGTGGACGTGTAGGCGTGTGGGGACCATGAGGTACACGGCCTGCGCTAGTTTCGCCGTGGATACATTGGTCGCTGTACAAAATGGAGCATCCCGGGCAAGCTGGCAAGAGGATGGCGTGCGAAGCCACCAGTGCCACCACAGTCGGCCGATACAAAGTTTGTACAAAGCACTCCGAATCAGCCGACAAGTACTCTAACGTCCACGAGGAAATTACATACTGTACTGAAAGAAACCATCACCAGTATAAATACCCCGTACGATATAAGGTCCAGGTCCGATGAAATAACATTGAAGAGCAGACAACGGGGAAAACACTAACACAAGACAAACGGTATGCACCAGGTTAACGAATGATCTTGTGTAACCACGCCCGTCACCGGCTCGGGACAAATGTCCTCTGAGATTATTTGTTGCTGACACCTGAAGTAGTGGGTAGGAGTTGCCGTCGTCGCGGAGAGTGCGATGAAAGGAGTGTGGTTAGTAGGAGTGCAATGATAGAGCCTCTATGGCCAAGGGTAGGGTTTTGTGGGCATGACGAGATAGTTACAAGATTGGTCGAATAAACGTGTGGAGCAATGCGAGATAGAGTGGGGCGCTACCCACGAAGAAAAGAGTCAGTACAACCCGGAACGAGAGGGGACAAGACACATACGCCGCGACAGAAGTCAACCACGTCCATGTCCACATTCAGTGTCACGAGACTGTACTGCTGCCTTGAGAATAGTGCCATACAGGATAGAATATAAAGAGGCACAACAAGGACAAGATGACGAGGACCAATACACCGACGTTCACAAATCCCCGGATCGGGATTCCAGATGACCTTTCTAGCGGGGTATCATCAGATGGATCATGCAAGGCGTCGTCGTCTTCGGGTGTGTTTATGTGAAGACTCGGGTCAAAGGGGTAAGGAACGAGTTTGTGGGGGGTATGAGCACCAGAAGGGTATTTTGAGTCATAGGACACGGTGAATACTGATTCTCCTGAGTTGGAGAGGACAGATTGGCGGTTCAGGCCAGGAGGGGATAAGACACGCTGTCCGTCCTCGCCAGCGAGGCGGTATAGGATCATGGACGCGCGATTCGAGGTGAGGGAAGTGCGCCGGGTAGTGAGGGCTTGGGATTCCTCGGAAGCGATACGGTTGAAGACCATGTTTTGTCTCGATTGGCCACGAGAGCCAATGGACAGCGAGGGGGCGCCAGGTGAATGAGCGAATGCTTTGGGGTTGAGGGGGGAGGAGACGAAATTTGGGCTGACAGTATGAGATCGCGGAGTTCTCGACTGCCCATCTGGGAGCAGAGGGATTTCGACGCTGGCGGAGCTGTGTGTCCTTGGTGAGATATCTGGGTCGCTATCGGTGCGTTCCAATGGGTATTGTGCCGAAGGAGGGGCAGGAAGCTGTTTATGTGTTTCGGGACTCGATGGACTGGCCATTCTCACAACTGTGGAGGTGGTCCACGCTCTGGAGAAGAAGAAAGGACGGGCTCGAGGAGAGCGCTGAAGGAGTGCCTTGACTCGCCAGCTGAAACGTATGACCACAAGGTCGATTGGACTTGTATTCGGCTGGCTGGTTTTCGTCGGACGCCATAGCCGCCAATTGACTGCTCGTTGCTTATGTAATCAAGTGATCTCACGGTGTCCACATCGTCTGTGGGCACATGTGGGCTCCGAGTCGTCGTTTGACGGTCTTCGTCACTATCGACGGTGGTGGTGAGTCTCATGATGTAGGATTGTGAATAGGAGAACACGGAAATCAGCTCAAGTCCCCTTAATACTCATGCACGTGTAATGAACACCGCCGAAATGAACCAAGCCGTAAACGTCCGCTATGAATTGTCTACCGTGGGTGCTGTCCGCCATGTCAAAGTAAATGCTCACCTGAGCCAAGCTCCAGTGGCCACATTGGAAAAGAAAGACAATTCCGGCACTGAAACGTCGACGGCGCAAGGCAATCATGTCAATGAGATCAACGTGCGAAGGCCGCACCTTTCCAAATTCGGATCCAATCAAACGTTTCCAACACATTCCCCCAGTCGCGCAACAGTACATGCACAGCAACCATGTCGCACGAATCAAGCACTAGGCATCCGATGCTGTCTGCACAGCCCTAGCTTCGTCATAGCAGGGGGAGCACCTGACGTTAATTCAATGCCTTCTTTGCACGGCCTCTGTTGCATTCTTCTCTGCAAGCATCAGCGATCGCACTCGATACTTGACGGCCAGCTGACGCTGAACCTCGCCGAAAGCTCTTGTCCGCTGAGCACCATCGCCTGGCCCCATTCGACGATGATCGGCAACTCTCCTTGGGCACCGCAAGACTCAGCAGTGCGCGCAAGACACAACGGTCATGACGTCCGTCTGCTGACAGGCGTCGCACCGTGGCTGGATGGAATTGCCCCGCAGAACGGCCATTACGTTGCGCGACAGGTAAATTTGGATCGTCACTGTAATTAATGTGACCATTGCCCCTTCGGATGGAGTAGATCGACAGAGGGCCCGAGGTTGGGGATGCGCGTCGAGGAAGCGGTACAAAGACTGACCTTGAATCTTCCCGGATCCTTTCTGGCATCCCCTCGAGATATCAAGATGGACGGGGACACACACTCTTACCTTTAGTTGTCGATATGATCGTCACAGTGAGTCCCTTTTTCACGAGTGCGAGGGTGCACGTAGGAAGTTGAAGGTTTCTAGTACGGCCGTGGTCTCGATCACACCCTTTGTTGCCCACAGACGCCAGCAGGGGTGGGGATATGCTTTCATTACATGCTCAGAATGCTAACATACCGCTTATATAGTACACGACCAGTCGTAACCATTGTATCATCGTCAGGTATCAGGAGCGACAATCAAGCGCGACCGCTGATCACCGCGCGTCACTGTTACAGTCGCTACAGACGCATTCTGTAACTATAAATTGCACTAGCATGCAATTCGAGCAGCTCGCTATCAACGTTCTCTACCGACCTAACCAGCGCCGGCTATGGCCTCCACGCAGCAGACACCTGCGCTCTTCAAGTCCATCAAAGTCGGTCGGGTAACGCTTCAGCACCGCGTCGTCCTTGCCCCTTTGACCCGTTACCGAGCGTATGCCTCCCATGTCCCCGGATCTCATCAAGCATCCTACTATTCTCAGCGCGGTTCCGCACCAGGCACCCTGCTCATCACGGAAGCCACCTTCATCTCCCATGGCTTGGCCATGCCCCAGGCATCTATACCGACACACAAATCGAAGGTTGGAAAAAGGTATGCTAGCTTTCCTTTTGTCGCTGCCGATCCGTCCCCGAACCTTCTCTAGGTCGCGGACGCCGTCCATGCAAAACGATCGTACATCTTCCTCCAGCTTTGGGCAATGGGTCGCGCCGCCGATATAGATTTTCTCGAGAAACAGGATCCACCTTCACCGTATTTCTCCGCATCGTCCGTCACGTTGACCGGGCGGTCGAAGCGACCTCGTCCGTTGATCGAAGCGGAGATCGGTGATTACTTCGCTACGTTCGCAAAAGCAGCAAGCAACGCCGTACACGTCGCCGGATTCGACGGGGTGGAGATACACAGTGCACACGGCTACCTCATGGATCAGTTCCTTCAAACAGTGTCCAACAAACGCACGGATAGATGGGGCGGAGACGAAGAAGGCCGCACAAGATTCGCGAGGGAGATCGTCGACGCCGTTGTGGAGGCCGTCGGCGAAGCTCGAGTTGGTATTCGTATTTGTCCCTGGAGCGATTTCCAAGGCGACATCCTTGCGCTTATCTGCATGCTGCCGTGCTCATTTACATGGTTTCCAGACATGAAGATGCCGGACCCGCGACCAACCTTTGCATACCTCGTTACCGCCCTACGTGTCAAGCACCCAAAGATGGCGTATCTCCATGTTCCCGAGCCTCGCGTGGCAGGGGGCTTGGACGTAACCCCCAAAGCAGACGAAAACAACGACTTTTTGCGACAGATATGGATTGGTGGTGAAGGTGGTGCAGAAAGGGTATTCATATCGGCCAGTGGACATACCCGCGAGACAGCATTGCAAACCGCGAAGGACAAAGGAGGGCTTATCGCGTTTGGGAGGCTGTATATACCGAACGTGAGAGCTCCTACTCTTTCATTCTAGTGCTTCTGTACTCATTCGTCGACTTGGACTTGATCACCAGCCTGATCTCCCGGTGCGGCTCCAGAAGAATCTACCCCTACGCCTATGGAGCGGTCAACCTGCCTGCTAGGAAACTTGACACCCCGCGGATACAACGATTGGCCGTCCGCCGACGGGAATGTTCAAGGGTTAGATGAAAGCCCTGAAGTCGTACATACCATACCCCTTCAGACGAGACAATGAACAGATGACATCGTCAAGCGTATTTATAAATATTGATGGCATGAAGTATCATTGTACCCCCAGATGATGTTTGCGTACCAGCTCGACGGAAGGCCACAAATTGTAGCGTGAACGACGATGCGGATATCACTCGCGACTAGAGGGGGCGCGGGACCTCGAAGGCTGGCTCTTCCGGTATAAAACCTTCGCAATCGAACACGCGCGGAATGTCGCTTGTGCAGTATTAAGGGCCAGATGGAGAGGGGAATATAGGTTGCATAAGGATGTGGCATGCGGAGGAACGATTAGAGCAATTTCCAAGTGAGTTTTGATGAGAGATCGATGGAGAATCAGTGGGCGGGACGGTGAGGAGGCGGAATCGAGAGAGGGATAATGATCATACCTGACTTGAGAGGTCAGAGGATCTGTCGAGGGGATAATGAGAGAGAATGGGTTGGGTGGTGGTCACTCGAATCTCAATGCTCGAGCGATAGGGGTTAGCGTGAGGATGTCGGAGAGCAGGAAGGTCTAACCTTCGGAGCGCATAGGGAAGCTGGATCGCGCCGGGAGGTGCTGCGGGTGGATCGGACGGAGAGCGGAGGAAGGGCCGCGAAAAGAGTCACCCCGTCCTGGATTCACGCAGATTTGAATGGGGTTAGAACGGGCGGGTCGCAAAAAAGTTGGGAGAACGAGGCAATAATAATGGGAGGAAAGAAAGACGAGCGATCCCTCCCTACTTATGAATGAAGGATGGATGTGTGAAGCCTTGGGGGCCCATCGAAGAAACGCCGGCAGTCCGGCATGGTGGCATTGTTCTTCAAGCGCCATCAGCCCGAAGACCTCGATAGGATGCTGGTTCCGACGGGATGGATGTGCGAGGGTTGAGCAGGCAACTCGATCTCCTAAACCAAGCCGCAATGCAGCTGTGAAGGCATGCGATGTGCCTTTCATCCACTGTCGTTGATCATATGGAATCTGACTAGGCTGTATGGTCATCAACCGGGGTTAGATCGAGCGCTACAGCACCGCTGGCGTAATCTTGGGTCCTGATTCTGACTCCGTGTACAACCCATCATAAAAAATCTTTTTCGCAGCCCTACATCGTCTTTCAGGCCGGATCGGCTCGTGTGGCCAAGGATACGTTTTGAGTGGGGTCTAATCCGATTGAGACCAACGACGAGCGTCGCCGTTGCGTAACTTGAGGTGACGATTGGGACAACATGTGAAACGACTGGCACCTTTCTTTCTTCCCGAAAGGGAATAAGGCGTAGTGGGGAATTTTCATTCAGGTGATTCATGGTTGTAAGTATCGCGTTGTGATCGGGGCATGCGCCGCCGCACCGTTGGTTCCTTGTTCACCATCATAGCCTACCATATGAGCGAGCTCAAAGACCCACACTCGTAGTGTCGTGCATTCGGCCAGAATACGGAAAGCTGGCTTGACAACACCTCCTTCGATAGCTGCGCCGCCAGTTTAGCGCTCTGTCTCGAGGATTCAAAGCGCGATATTCGGTTAAGACTAAGCCAATGAAAGGGGAAAAGACACCGTCAGCCTCGAAGGTTGATCATGAGAATGTTCAATAGTATCAATACCATGCCACGCGTACCTGATGTTTGGGACTCGGGTTGGTCGAAGCAGTCACAGAACATGGCAAGATCTCTTCTGACTAGAGAAGACATCATAAACTGGGGTGAGGTACATGAAATGTTGTCCTGGAAGCTGGAGATTCTCTGAATCCGAACTCGTCGAATGCAGGGGAACCTGAATTCGTCTCAAGGCTATTTCAAACTGGAGTAACGCTCGTTTACCCAGATAGAAATAGGAGATGCCGGCCATCGAGATGAAGTCTGATAAAGAGAAGGTAATTGATGAGAGTTGGTCCGAAGGAAGGCGGTTGTGTATCGATTTTCGATGTCTCGACTGCTTTGAGCTGGACGAACGTGCAATCAGGGTCTCCGCGGACGGAGAGGGATACTTACGCTGAGATGAACGGACTCTATATACCATTCTCCTCGGACTTTATATAGGACAAGGGCGTACTGCTGTGCATGGTCAAAGCACGTAGCTAACAATCTCATGTCGAGAAAATAGTGAAGGCGACTCACCAGAACATGATTGACTGATATGAGTACTCGGAAGAGTGTGCCATCAAAATGACACCAAGACTATCAGTATCGGTGACCTGCACCATAAAGTGCAATCCCCAAATAGGGGTACCTCTGATGAGCCAGCGCATTGTCGTCCGGTCATGCCGAGCCGGATCCCAACAGTCTTTAAGCAAGCAGCATGCGAGTGAGGGTCAGGCACCCCCAGCATTGAATAATTTGATGATCTAAGTTGGCTTCCTTGCAATGACATGAGACGGCCAAGTCGAGAGTGTTCTTGGCAATAGTTGTAGAGGCATCACTAGTACACAGCGCTCAGGCTGCTGTGCGTAGAACAAGGTGTGTGAGCCGTAGCACTGCGGGGTTGTTGCTCAGTGTCAATGCGCCACAGCCCTGTCCGAGGAAAGTTGGCCCAGAGCTAGATATTCTGCGCTGAACCAAACCATTCATTGGCCCATCGACACACTGACATGACATTGACAGACGGTTCCGGAGTGGGGAGGGATGGCGGAACAGTGCGCCGGCGAACGTTCGTGAGGTTAAACGTTGGACACGCGAGCCTCCCTTTCCGGGAAACCGTGGCCGTCACGGGGGACCTGGACTCACCTGTCACGTTCGTGCGGCTCTTTATCGCTCTCGGACAGGCCGCTGACGAATTATACTCATAATCATTCTTGACTGCTTCGAATTGCCAAGTCGCTATAAAGGTAGAGTCGGGAAGGCCAATCGTTATCATTGACTAGCCGAAAACTTTCGCAGGCTAGAAACGTGCCTAAATTACTTTTTCGTCAATATGGCGCCGGAACGTCGCTGGTTCGCTTCCCGTGTGTTCTTAAAACGCGGCACATCTTCCTGACAGCTTATCACGTCGCCGCCACTTCCCTCCCGTGATGATCACCCTCCTCTCCAACATGTCGCGGCTGGCGGCGTCAACGGCCTTCTGGGTTTCGTTCGTCCTCTTGGTCGTCTCTTACTTCCCCCTCGCTTCACGTTGCACGACCATCAAGCAGCGATCGTGGGTGCTCACAACTCTCAGTAGCGCCGCCATGTCCCTCTTCAGTCTCCCGTTGGTTGTGCAATACGCATCTGCTAGAGGGCAACTGAAGCATGTGGCCCTTCCCCCCGTTGTTGCCGACAGTGTCGGCAGGTTTTTCCAAGCCTACCTAATCGCGTTGGTTCGATCAGTGCTTCGTTTACTTCAGTATGACTAACCTACCCTAGTGACTTGACAATGGGAATGCTGTTCTATCGTAGCAAGGTCAACCTCCTCACCGGCTGGATACATCACTCGGTCTATGTTTTCGTCGTCGAATATGCTATACACACGCACACGAGCCATATTTTTGGTTTGTGCGCCATTATGGAGGTGAGTGCCATATGCATGGCGTTCCAAGACCGATTCTCTGACGGCCTGTGACACCCAGATCCCGACGTTCGTCCTCGGGCTAGGAAGCATCATGTCGCGTCTTCGTTCGGATGTCATCTTTGCTCTTTGCTTCTTTACGACGCGCATTGTCTATCACATCGTTCTTACCGTCTCCCTTGCTATCCAACACGATGCCATTGGCGGGTCATTCGTCCCGGCAATCATCATGGCCGGCATATTTCCCCTCCACGCATTTTGGTTCGTAGGATGTATCAAGGGCTTCCTCGAGCGGGCAAAGACCGTAGAGAAATCCGTTCCTGTTACGAGGCTCCCCATCAACACCATCTCATTGCCTGGTACGCCGTTTTCACTTCCGTTCCCCGATAGTGTTGTGATCGTCGTGCTCATAGAACGTCTGATCACGCCGGGTGTATCCGGACCCGTCTCATCCTATGCTTCTCGTGCATCCCTGACACGGCGTCGTACTGCCCTTCGTATGGCGGTGAGAGCACGGTGGGACCAACTCAAGCTCTGGAAAGCCAGTGGTCGATTGAGTGAGATGCAGCGTCGGGTCCGGGACGCCCTTCCGGGTAGGGAACGCGTCTACCAGTACGTCGGGTTGGAGAGGCATCCGTATAGTGTGTCATTATTACCCTCGGAGCAAGGGCTGGTGTGCGTCGGAGAGGACGCATCCTATTCTCCTGTGTCATGACCGTTGTTTCTCCTTCACGACCGCCTTCGTTGACAGTTTTCCCGTAAACCTTCTTTTTCACGATCACGAGTTCTAGCGTATATACCCCAATTCCTCCCCTTTTCCGCAGTTGTGGCCAACCACATCTACTTTATCTCTATGCGTATTCTGGGATGTGGGTAGCGGGAGAGACATGCTCTGGGTTGTACTGTAGTAACCAAGGGAACGTGCTCAAGAATGTAGATGTAGGCTGTGAGTCTGTGACTACTACCCCAACGTAATATCATGAACCCCAATGATTCCTTGCGAATGTGGCGCCATATATGTATCCTATAGGATGTCGTCGATACGCTCAGAGTAGGCCACAAGATTGGCTTCGCCCTCCTTTTGGGAGAGAAGCTCGTCGAAGCGGTGTCATCCGTCATCGTTGATTGACGTTTTCTGTTGAGTATCGCTAGTCTAATCTATCTTCAACATCGCCGACTAGGGGCTATGTCGCTATGAACGTTGAAGTCGTCACAAAGTCCCCCACCAAACCCCCCAGACTTTGCTCTCTCGCTGTCTCCTATCTCTTACCTCGTCCTTGAATCAGCATCCTCGTCATGCCTGCCTCGAGAAACAAAGGCGGCGTCTTCAAGCGCTCTGTCGAGAACGCCTTAGCTCGATCGGCGGCCAGTGGCTCCTGGAAGAAGAGGAGTGACCTTATCGATGCACTAGTCCGGAGGAAGCTACAGCCCCCAACCATAAATAACTACCGTCACGCCCTCGAACTTTGGGACGCGTGAGCTAATCCATTTTGTGGACTTTTGGACGATACACTAACCCTGAACGACTACCAGCTTTGTGACCACCCTCGAGGATGGCTGGGTCATCCGGATCCTAATAACTTCAAAACATCTAAAGCCTTCGCCTATTTCCTTGCTTCGGGAACCCCAGGTCGGGAGCGTGGCTCTAAGCCTAGTCAATCTTCCGTTTTACAAGTTTGGAAGAATCTCACTGCCGGCTGGCCATTCGAGGGTCGTGGTAACATCCAGCCTGAAACGAAATCCACCATAAGAAACGTGAGTTGCGGTTGCTTCTCTTTATATCCGGACCGACTCTTGAGACTCCTTTCTATTTCATCTTGGGCGAGGTCACAAAATTCTCCCAGCTCCCCCTACGGAAGCGTGTCCGGCGGTTTGCTGCCGTGCCACACTTTCTCCGGATCGGAATCCAGCTCTGGGGTCATGATTGGGCCGCCTCCCCGGTCATCGAGTTGACTTCTGGGCTGAATTCCAGCTCAGCGTCCTCACTGCGGCACGTGGGGAGAGTATATAGAGTCGTCGGCCCATGTCGGCACGGGCCGAGGACTTCATTTCCAGGTACGTCTTTGGGTTGTGCTGTGTCCCAGTCGATGGGTGTTGACGAAGAGAAAACTTCTAGGACGTCAGATTTGGCGTCTTCCGTAACGGGGATGGCAATCCTGAGTTCGCTATGCAGGTTGTCAAGGGTGGCAAGGGTACGACCTCCAACCCTTTGAGGCGGTGAGTCCCCTTCGTATTTTCAGACGCTCGACGATACTGATAATATGTATGGTTCAGGCCGCAACACTCACTGCACGAGGGTCTGAAGGAGGGACCTCTGTTTTGCAACCCGATCCTTACACATCTCGCCATGTTTATTGCGAGGAGGGCGTTTCGAGACTTCACGACTACAGAAGAGCTCCTTGCCCTCGCACCTCCTGAAGGCGACGAGATGGTCCTGCTAGCTTGGAAAGAGGACCTGTTGGACAAGCCCATCTACCAGCGCAAGGATGAAAAAATCGACTCGGTCTCTACCTTCACCGCTCGTCTCCGTGCTCTTTGTATACGTGCCGGATACGCCGTTCCTCCAACGATCCACGACTTCCGTGCAGAGGCTCTCTTTCTCATCGGTACGTCGGTCGGTCTATATTGTCTTCACCCTCTAGTCTAACTTATTTTCCACCTGTAGATCGTTTCTACTCTTCGTCTGCGAGGATGATGCAAGCTGGGCATCGAGACGAGCGCACCTATGCCGATTATTATACTCCCACGGATCCCGACACAGACGGCCAGGGCAGCTATCTCGGCACTGAACGAAGAACGCGCATTAGCGATTACTTCCGTGCTCTCACTGTTCTATGGAATCCCGGGCTGTGGCAGTCTCTTCCAGCTGCCCGGAGCTCGAGCAGAGAGAGGACTTTGTCGCCATCGAGGACCAGCTGGTCAAACTTTGCCTCGGTGACCACGCTTCCGACGCTGCCGAGAAGCGGAAGGAGCTCCAAGCCCAGAAAAGGAAACTTGTCAATGACGAGCTCCGTCGACTTCAAGCCAACCAGCCACGTGATATTACCAAGGACAATGGTCTGGACGGCCAGATCGGCCACCAACGCACTATGTTCCAGCGTATCCGTAACCTCATGGGTGCTCGACATCGTCTTGCCGAAAATATGCTTGCCACGGCAACAATCCGGAGCCCACTTGGCCAGCGGGTCCTTATGGACCTTATTGCACTCTACGAACAGTCGTCCGATGTCGAAGTTCGTCCTGGTTTAGAGCCTAAGAGGTGTCACTGCCCCCGGGCGGATGAAGACTACTTCGAGGTCAGTTACGTCTTGTCTTGCCTGGTGATCGTTCTTTGCTGTCCCTCCGTCTTTTGTTCACAGCGACGAGAAGCGTTCACGCCACGTCTACGGTTGTGTCAAGAAGGAGCTACAGGCCAACTACCGCTTTGGCGAGTTCTGCTTTTTGTGTAGCTCGTGGTTCACCGATCTCCTCGAGTGGACGAACTACTGCCAGTCCCATCTCAACGGCAAGCTACAGCTTCCGACACAGTGCAACCCCTTCGCTTACGACAAGTGCATCGCGTCCCCTGGCTACTGTCCCTTCTGTCTGGGTGACAAGCGTAAGGACGCTGCTGCTCGGATGCGCCACTTTATCGAGCCCAGGGACTGGCGTGATCACGTCAATAAGCATATCGAAATCCTCCACGAGCAGGTCGTTACGCATACGGGCCCATATCCGTTACGACTGCGTTGTTACCATCCACGACAGCAGTGCGGAGAGGAGGAGTTCGATTTGGTGCAGAGCCTTGTCTTCCGTCTCCAGGACGTCCATTGCCGGACGGTTGGCACACGCCGAACTCGGCAGTCGAACACGACTCGTGGTCCTTCTGCTTCTGGGGGCTGATGAGGACGAATACAAGGAGAAAGAGGAGGAGGAAGTCGAGGCGGAAGTCGAGGAAGATAGCGACGAGTCTGACGCAGGAGACGAGTTACTGGCTTACCCGGCTGAGGATGATATCATTCGACCTCCCAGCTCTCTTTCGTCCGAGTCCACCTCTTTTTCTGATTCCCCTGCCTCTCCCCTTTTGTCTTGCGCCTCTCCCTCATCATGTTACACCTCATCCTTATCGTCTCACTCCTCTCCCTCACCATCCTACACTCCCCCCCCCACACCGTCTTACACTTTTCCCCAACTATCCTACGCACCGGGGCCGATCCATCAGGAGGCGAACCTGGTTTCCGTACTACCCTCTCTCCGTCTGACAATTCCATGCGCTGAGCCTTACGAAAGACAGAGGTAAAAAGATCCTCGTAAAAAGATCCGTTATCCTCCTACCGTTTTTTTTTAAATTCTTGGACGGCACGTGTGCCCTGATTTTGCGTACTCCCGACCGCGCTTTTTTCCCGACCCTGTGTGGACACATTAGACTACAAAGCGGACACTCGTGTAGGCGGCACGAAAAGACGGATGCACTCAGCAACCCAACCTTCACCACCGTTTCTCTTGTTCGTTTGCTTATTCATCTGCCTCCGTTATGCTGATTCAATTGGGGATGTGTAATCCAAATTTGTTACCGCCAAATCGAGCGCGGGGTGTACTTTGACTGGGCGTCCCAACGCCTACCGCCTTCACATCCAAACCAACCAACTACATCATCAGACTCCACCACGACAACCACGGCCCCGGAGACGTACTCCGGGTTCAGCGTATATCCCATGGTGATGTCGATCGGGTACAACAAATTTTACAAGAACACGGGGGGTCGGCTGAGGCGCACGTGCTCCACGAGTTCGGAGCTGACTTCTACGGCGTCGAGATGCGGCTGCTTGTCACGGGGTTCATCAGGGAGGAGAAGGACTACGCCGGGGTGGAAGAGTTGATCGAGGACATCCGCGTGGACTGCGAGGTAGCGCGCGAGAGCTTGGGCCGCGAGGCTTTGGCATTGCGGGAGACGGGCAAGGGCACGCTGGATGGGAGTTGGTTGGTGCGATAAGCAGCAGAGCAGAATACGGATGTGGTATAAGGATAACTTAGGAGAAATAGAGAAGTCTTGGCCTGATTTAATGGGAACCTAACCTTAACCCCGCTGTGTGGTTCCATGGCACTGCGAACATATGGCTCTAACCAACCTCGGGGGCCCGGAGGACCATGCTATTCAAGTTGGCGTTACTTGTGCGTCGTGTGTGGATTGTGTTAAACTACCAGCGATTCGTATGTACGAACAACCAGAAAATTTCACGAGCGTTGTCAAATGAAGTCGCTCGGAACGGAACGGTTCCAGACGTGACGGCAACATGTACGACCCGTCCAGGTCAGCGGCGGAAGAACGATCAAATCAAAAAGACACCTGTTTGAGCGGGCCATGTGCGGAAGGACGCCCGAGAAGATTAATGGCGCCCAGCCCTGCCTTGTGAATAAATCGAATGGAGCTCACCAGTTCGGGGAACGAAGAGGCAAAACACAGCAATTGCGCTTCCTCTCTGATCCAGATCTCATCCAATACCGTAACGCACGAATGGACACGTTTTGGAACGAGCGCAAGTCGCGACTATAGTGAGCTTGAATTCATATCCACACGATGTTAGAACTCTGTGGAAAGACAACGACGTGATCGTTTGGTATGCGTGAGCATAAAATCACGCATAATCTACAAACGACTG
>JBBPNE010000181.1:0-39426 GCA_038090735.1 Xerocomellus amylosporus | reverse complement strand
CCTAGACTTTATGATAGCACCTGAAACACGCACGAAGTCGCGACTGACTCTTCTCACGTGCTGTGAGGGAAACTCAGCCAAATCGGGGAATCTCACAATTTTGCATTGTTTGTGATGTATGTAGTGCCATGCCCGCGCAATCCAAATCAGGTATGTAACCAAAAGCAGACCAGAACGTGCAGTCACAAGTTATGACGGTGGATTGTCCACTGATTTCGGATTCATGCATTCAATGTGGTGAAAAAGTACATCCAGTCTCTCGCTAATCAAATGTCTTCCCACCCGGAACGAAGATAAGACAAGGGTGGGCGATCAAACAAGGCTCGCAAAGTGAACACTAGGTTGATACCCGAAATCGAAAATAGAATATACGTTTTGCAAGAAAACGTCTCCAACGATCGTAAACCCTGTCGACGCGAATGAGCTTCAAATTGCGACAGCACACGCCGAAAGGAACACACCAAAGTCGAATATACCCAGGCCAGCAACGCAATCCGTCGATCCAGGCTCAGCAGGACCGAAATTCCATGTTTCAGGAGCCACCGGAAACTCCCTCCCTTCAAATGCGAGTGTCGGTGCCGTCGAATTGATGATACCGCATGGAACTGCAGGATGTCTAATGAAATGATTCCACGTAGACATATAGAAGCGACGCACCCGTACATACGCCATTGGACCCGCATCCTGCACCGGGAATAACTGAAAAGTACTTCTTTGCGATGTCTTCGTTCGTCAGGATAAGTGTGGTGCCAGTATCGATGATTGCAGGTATATTGATGCTCCCCAAAACTTGCTGGCCGAGGCGACTGAGCGCTCCCAACACAACTTGCCAGTAGCCTTCCAGCGTCACTGGGACAGACACGCGTGTGTCATTCTTGAACGCAGTGTAGTTCGCGTCGCCAATGATCAATTCGCTTTCTCCAGCCTTGGTGGAGAACTTGAAGCTGAAGAACGGTAGAGGTAGTTGGCGGCTTTCGTTCAAGTTCTGCATCAGCGTTCGTGCATGAAGGGCTGAGATATTCTTGAATCCTAAGCCGGCGATACCGTCTGGGGAGAAAAAAATGGCCCAAAATGCCGGTGACGTCAAGTATGCACTAGCAAGCCTCTGATTGGCGACCTGGTGGATTAGGTTGGTCAGCGTCCGAACACCAACAAATAATGTCTACCTGGTATGTGGCAACGCCAACACTGTCTTCGTACTGAAGTCCGGCAGCATCCCCCGAACCGTACCCAACGAAAAAGGGACGGATCATGTTCTTAGATGTGCTCGACTGGGAGGCGTCGTACTTGTGATGTCCTATACAGTTGACCAGGCAGTGTTTGTCGGGCACGACTAAACGAAAAAGATAAACCCAACCATACTGGTTCAAGAAACAAGACACTCACCTAGGTCAGAGCTACCCGTGTCGAAGTCCACTTATATCGAAGGTGAACACATCAGGAAGACGATCCAGATGCAACGGACGATGTCTCACCTGTGAAGTCCTGAGGTGGCGTTCCGATTGAGAGTGCACCGTACCACAGGTCTGCCTCTTGATTGCGAAGAAGAACGGTTCCATTGCTTGCGCGTTTTGATAGGCCGGTCGAGGAGGATCTCGACCGCGTATCGAGTGGATGGCGCGAACCCGTCTCCCGCTCGTATGCGGCCAATGTATTCGAGTACTTCCTGAGCGTTGCCCGGGAAATTGAGCAAAAAGAATGACGGGGGAACAGAAAACACACTCGTGAGCGTAGCTGATGAGGTTTGCAACTCTTTCTGCACTTGATAACCGTTCGCTCGTGGTCGACCGGACCGACATGGGGTCCCCTGCGTTGCTTGACCGGCGCTGCAAAGGGACCCGGAGGGCTCGGTTTGAGATGGCAGGTATCGCACCCGCAAGCATGGCAAGCGACAGGACGGCCCAGAGACACGGAGCGGACTTCATCTTAGGGAAGAATGATGAATCGATGATGGACTGAACGTACTTGGAGAGGCAACACAATGCGGTTTATATACCTAGCGAATGGGTGTGAGGCTGACCACGAACATCATTGGAGGGTAGGATGCGGCTGACAGACACCGTTCCGCTACCTTCGGCTGGCAGCGCAGGAAGAGGGTAACGAGTGTCTGCAATGTCAGACTATGAGCCCAGCAGTCTGACAGGACTCCGAATAACTCCCAGCGCCGTGCATAGCGAACAGGGAAGTCACCATAAGATAGCACCATGCAAGTAAGACACTTGATACGGCCCGGGTGCAATGGGACTAACGTCAAAGGTACAACCACGCCACCCCAGGTTGGTCCGCCGGGATCCGACGACGCCAAGCTTCCTCGCTACCAACAAAAAAGAGATTCAGGGCCGCCTGCTGCGCTGAGTGATCGAGGATTGCTGTTCTGGGTTTCAATTTCTTCACAACCACTGGGAAGATTCTACTATGTCCTCCTCGATCAGTACTAGTGGTGGGAAGGAGCCTGGTTCGAAACTGGTACGTAACCTTTCGCATGCAAGAATTACAATATTGTCACTACAAGGCCACGAGAACCCTCGCCCACTTGGGGGATTGGGGAGAGTTGACGTTATGACAATGTTACTATGTGGTGATTCCGAGGTAGCCGCCATCAGCTCCATCGCGTGCCGCCGCATCAGGGATATCAATGGTTACGAAGGGGTCCCTCCCACTTATACAATGTTAGTCTCCCTTGTGGAAAAGTCGAGTCCTTTTGTTCTCGTCTGCTGCACCTACGATTGTCTCTTAGCACACCCCCACCAAGACCATGTCTTCTACGCTGGCTAGCATTCAGCAACATGACTATCTGAACCGTATGTTCATCCTCGCTCATGGAAGATCAATATCACAACCTTGCCGCAGTTGCTATCATTACTGCCGTCGGATACGATTATAGTGAGTTATGGGTTCTGTTCTCATATAATGTACCAACTTCTACATTGTTAGTCCTTACATTTTCGAACGAGGTATAGTGCATACTCGCTTCCGTTATATACCACGTTTTCCTCGCTGATAAACCGTGTAGATAGAATATATCTGGGTCAGCATACACCTGTTTGTCAAGGCGACACGTTCCTAATAAGACCATAGACCAAACCCTGGACTTGGGTGTCAACGCTGTTCATTCTTGTGTGTATCGGACTTCCTAGCGCATTATCACGACCCGCAGCAAACTAAGCATTGTGATAGGTTCGTTATTTTGGCCTTTACGATCTCTCGTGAGTGTGTGGTTGCTGTAAGACATATACTGAATGCTAACTCCAATCGGTTCGTCAGAATTGCTTCCCTTGGTATGTTTGGCACTTAAACCTGACGATGATCGGACTGTGACCCCGCCCCAAGTGGGAAGTAGCTTCCTACCTGGCCCTGCAAATGTATGTTTCCTCAGACCCCGATGACTGACGAGTGTACTGAGGTGTCCACCCATAGATGTATGTATTCATCCTACCCCTGTCGGGGCTTCTCAACATAACTGATGTCCACCAAATAGTTGTGAGCACACTTACCCAAAGCTTTCCCTGTCTATCCAATTCGCGAACGATTCCAAGGCAAAACAATCGTTACCATCAAAGGATGGGCATTCCTTCTGTTCCTCGGTGCAGCCGATCGTGAGTTATTGTGTAGCTCACGTTCTGAAAGCAAACTCTGATTCTGGATGCAGTCGTGATGATCCTCCGCATATGGGCGATGTATAATCGATCGAGGCTGGTGCTCGGCACCCTCCTTACGACCTTTTCCTTGGAGATCATCCCCCTCATCCTCATTGCTGCCGTCCAAAGCGATGTGAGGAATCTGTCGGGTATGTGTCTGGTTAAATAAATGGCACGCTGTACTGACCTAGCTGTCATTACCACCACTTACTGTCCATTGCAAAGCGGTCACCATCCAGATACATTACTTTTCGATTTGCGTGGTCGCCGCTACCTCATCTATTTGGGTGAAAGTGACCTCCATTTTACAGATCACGCATGGTACAGTGATGTTCATCCTCGCGATCGGCAAGTTCGTGGAGGGTTCGCTTCAGATGTACCGCGTGACCAGGCGGTGGCAATTCAGTCAGTACATAAACTTGCTCGTCAAGCAGGGCATCCTCTACTTCCTTGTGTACGTCCTCTCTCATCCTTTCCCTCCGTGTCCTCCGCCAACTACCAACCGAACTAACTTTCTGTTACAGCATCCTTCTGTTTAGCCTCGTTAACGAATTGGGTGCCTCGGAAAAGCTTTCATCGGGAGGATGGTGGCCGATGGTGCTCACTTTCATGCGATATGTGCCCATATTCACTCTAACCCCTCGATTCATTATGAGCCTGCGCGAGTTGTACGCGCATGATGTTCGGGGTAGATGTGGGAGCGAGATCGACACCGGGTTCGGCTTGTCGTCATCCGGCTACGGTGCTGGCGAGATGGCAATTGTGTTCGAGGATCTAGAAAGGTTGGAGGACGTCGAGGGGATACCGATGGGGTCTGAGACGACTCTGGATGTGTAGGCAGACAGAATAGTGACGAGTGGTCGAATTTGATCAGATCAGTGAGCGAGTGCACGATGGTTGCTCGCGGCGCGGATGGCTTCTCTTTGTCACGGTGCTTCTCAATTACTTCTCAAGCTTCAGTTCGTCTGAAAGCGGGACGGTTGAAGACGATCGTTTTAGTTTGAGCTAGCCTAGGGCGGCCGAAACTCGAAATGTTCTCTAATTGTTCCTTTGATTAGGGCCACCCAAAACGACAAGATTGCTGCCCCGATATGATTACCGTGCGAACGCAGTACCGAAGTGCGACCCGGATAAGCATCGACCGGCACCTGGTTTGAACGCTCGTCGGATGGTGGACGGATTGCTCGAAGTAATTTGTCTTCGCACGAGGCTCTGTGGTTCTACGATCATGCAAGGATACTGACACGATTTCAAACTGACGGCTGTTGCAGGTGAGTACGTCTTACTCCTAGTATGTTAGGATGGTTGCGTCCGGTTTGCCTTCTAAACAGGTACTAGGAAGGTCCCTAAAAACAATTTCCATTGGCATATCATACTTTCATCGATATCACCCGTAACTGTCTGCTTGAAGTTACCCCGAGGATTCAATTTCCGTCCCACTATAATCTCGGCAAGTCATGCATACGCTTTGGCTCACACAGATTGCGCAACAAACGCCCTATCTAACGCCACAATGAATAACGAATACCTCCAGCTTCTTGTCGAAGAGATAAACACAACACAGGCACCCCGTTTCATTTAATGATATCACTTCGCGTGATATCGGTCGCCACTTTGTCAATGGGGCTACCGCCGAGAACTTTAACGGCACGACGCTCGTTCATGGCGCAGGGTGTACTAGTACCTGGTCGGAATGGCTAGCCTGTAGGTCAAGTGCTCCGTCATGCTTGTTCGTAGTTGCTCAATCTTTTTTGCCAGGTCAACTAGCGTATCATACCAACAACCCTTCCCCATCCTAGTTGCAACGCTGTTATCGCCGAATGCGAACTCAGGCTTATCTACAGTGATCCCAAACTCGAGCCCCGCCCCCCTACATGGAGCCCTATCATAGAGCTCAACACCGGATTTTTCCAATTCATGCCAGCAGGATTTTCTCGAGTGCATCCTTACCTAGATGAGATGGGAGTCGTACGACCCCGTTGCATCCACTCCAATAAAATCTCTCGGTAGGACCAACGAGACTCTCCGTGTCGCCAACCTCGATCAAATAGGAACGATCATTGGCGCTTCAGGTACCTGGAACACATACTACAATTCCGTCTTTACGCCAATCTAGACATCGGCCCTCGAGAGTTCCTTCGTTTAACCTATCGTCACTGTTCACAACCCTGGGAGCGTGTGGACTTCAAGTTGATACAATCTTTACAATCGACTCGGACTCGGTGAACATCAATCCTGGGCAGTCACTATCCTCATCAAACAATTTTCCGTTAGAACCAAGACTGCTTGAGCGAGTACTGGTCTCCCGGTGGTTCTTTGGTCGTGAGTAGAGCGCATATGCATGGTTTTACAAGTGTATCTCATCACCAAATGTCCGAGAGCACACAAAACAGCATTCGCACCGCAGTTTGGGTTGAAGACGACGAGCACAAGCGGTGCGGGCGGGCGCTGTGAGTTATTCGGCCGTGCTGGAGTTGGCGGTGCCAACATTGTTGGCGCTTTTTGCTGGGATGATTTGATGCGATTTTCCTCCTGTGCCAGCGCACGGTTTGTTCGGATGTTTCATTTTTTTTTCGTTTCGTTTGATGGATATGGAATGGGCACTGGTTATTCTTAGCTTGATCAATGGATAGCATCGCCAGCTGAACACCTCGACATTTGACAAACGAACGACCAACAAAGTTTCAAAATGATGTAGGCGCGACACGGAGGGTAAAGGTTTCACCGTGATGTCACTAGGAATAGCCTGATACCATTTCCCCTCAACTTTTAACAGAGTTTGGAGGCTACGAGTCGACCCCCCAGTAACACTGGGAGCCGGCGACAACCAAAGGCCGTGCTGGAGTTGCCTCGAAGGACATTAGACTGGCCCCCGACTTGGACCTCCTATCGCAATATCCCAGCTACCGTATGACCAACCGCCGACTCTCCGAGTTTCGAGTCGCCGTCCAACGACCGCCTTCACGCTCTCCCCGAGGCCGCCCATTCGACCGATGTCGCGATCGGCTTCTGGTGCCTTATCGCTGACATTCGAGAGTCTTCATATCCGTTATCCATCTATCTGGATCGAAAATCCCCCCCGAATTTGTTGTCGGGCTGCAGTCCTACTGGCACCAGGTACCGCTGTCACGGCGATTTGAATCTGCGCACTCCGAGGCCCGCATGGCGGCTCGCTCGGTGTCAAGTCGCTGTCATCGTCGGCCATGGTCGGCGTGCGTGGAACCTGATGGTCTGAGGGGGGAATATTGACAATATGAACACTCATGTCCGTGCGCTGAGCGCCTGCAATATCCCGTTCTGTCAAGTATAACGCCCTCAGATCATATCGGACTCTTTATCGGGGTCGGGATTGTGCCGAGACTTTTAATTATGCCGGCGCACTCCGCCCGCCCGGAGTCGCATTACCGGCGACAACGTCGTTCCGTTGCCTCCGACGAGTCGGGCCAATGCTCGTACCGCGACCTACGAGCTTCTTTAAGTAAGTAACTTTATTATTATTTCTGCTCGTTGTCTCCGACTTGGGGTCTGCTCACACGCATTCTTCTATCGAAGCGCCCCGGCATTCAATATTCAATAAAGTTCATCTTCTGCAAGAAAGCACGTCCACCGTCCACGTAGCGCCAATCGGTACATACGATAGCATCGCACCGGCATAGGTATACCCGATACCGACTTGGCCATCCAGGCCAGGCCAGGCTCCACCGTATCGCCTTCCGACGTGATCGTCATCACTTACTCATCCACCGACCCACTTATCACCGTACTCGATCCAAGTAGAGTACAACCATATCTCTACGATCGAACAGAGAATTTTTCTCATCCGAAACACACGCAAACCTCCGTGCGACTGCGGTTCCTGGCCCTCCTCCATCAGGGTATCGCTGCCATGGCACTTGCGACCCCGCAGCCTGCCCATGGAGAACGAACCCCGACTTGGGCAACTTGACAAGAGAGTCCGCGTAAGAGATTCAGAGGCACAGCCCATATCCTAGGATTCGGATCCCACCGAGTCTCGTCTTTCCATCGCAGGTACTGCGGTTCCCGGAGATGGCATGCTCGATTGGGAAAGAGGGGACCACGTCGCCAGGTCGCCAAAAAAAGTATGTATTCAAAATATTTGCACAAATCACGCATCCGAAACGTCGACGCAAAGGGATGGGCACACAGCAGCCACACAGCATGCGTCATGCCCGCAGCCGTCTGGCCCGCTATCGTCGATGATGACAGCTGAAGCATGACGCTGACGCCGACCCATGGGGTTATATGGCTCGCGAACTTGGATAACCGTGTCGATCTCGACGTATGTAGAAGTCAGGCCTTGGGCTGTCCGATGGAGGATCCTGCTTGCGATGGTGATGCAGTGTAAAAGGACGAGGTGCGAGCTAGCTTCCATCGACGGTGGGAAACCGGCTCCAGCACTCGACTATGTCGCAGTTCAATCTTTCCGCGTACGATCTGAATCCTGCTGGTGAGACCATTCGACATCGACGACGTGTTGCACGAGCGCGGAGTCCAAGAGGTCCGTGGTCCCCGAAAAAGATGCGGTCTTTGATCACCGGCCACCCGGGATGTTGGTACCTGGCTTTGAATTTTCCATCCGTACTAGTGGCCCAAACAACTTCGCAAAATGCCGAACCGCGCGTACAAAGCAAGTCGCCGGATTCTCCTTCGTGGCATCATGCTGCCAATTCCTCCATCCCGCATCCATTGACACCGGCACTACGCGAGGTGATCTGCTCTGGTGCTGGTCTTTGTCAAATCTAGATCTAACGAGTCGCCCCACAGCACTATGTAGTATGTATTTGCCCGAGCAAATCATCGAGCGCGTCGGACCTCGAACCACGACCCTGGCCTGAAATCGATATCTGAAATCGGCCGCCGATCTGACATCTCTGAGCGTAAACCATTTGCGCACGCACGCACGCACCCCCCCCCTGGCCCCGCACCATGAGCTGGAAACCAAGGCAGTGTCGAAACGCTCGTACGTGGAGACGCGCAGCTGCACTGCCTTTTTTTTGCGAGCCCCATTGACACCAGGAGTATCGACGACGTGCGCATGATGCCATGATGCCATGATGCCACGATCGCCGATGGCACGTCCCTCCGTCGAATCGACGCGACACGTCCCCTGGATGCGTGGGTGCCTACGAACTTCTGTCCGCTGCCCTCGAGCGACCTTCACACGGGTGCCTCGGCCCCGTGTCATGTCATCTCGATCGAAAAAAGTCAAAGGTCATCTAACCTTTCGGTATGTAGTATAATTACTACAACGAACCCCGAGCCACTGACACCCGCACTCGCCTCTGGCAACGATTTAAAAAAAAAAACGACGAGAGACCCACCGAGACACCAACTTGGGGCACCACAATGCCCGTTGACCGTCGTCGAAGGGATATTTAATATTTAACTTTGCACACGTCCGACGGCGTAATTTGGTAATCTCGAGAACGGAACAACGCCATCGAAACACAGCTATGAGGGGGGCCAAGCTCCAAGATCCAGATCCCAGACGTCGGACGGATTTCATGGATCAAACGATCAAGAGTCAAGAGCCGACGACGGTGTGAATCAGCTTCCTTCCTCTTCTTCCTTTTTCGAAATGGCACTGCCGCATCTTTGCCCTGAGGATTAGACGCAGTTGGAACGCGACCCGATCGAGTCGCAAACCGATGCCGATTATCCTAGCCAAGTCATCCTGGTGACAAACTGGCGGTGCTCATGCGGGTTGGCATGTCAGACTCGATGCTCCTCGCTCGGAATCAAGTGACCTCGGCTGATTCACTCGGACGTCTGGTTCGTCAGCGTAACTTGTCGTAGGCGTACGTGGGTCCTCGTGGAAGCCTCGAGGTCATGCCGATGGGCCCCAGCCGTTCATCACAACGAACGTGTTCCTATCAGAAATATATATATAATATTAATGATTTGCTTTGAAGTCGTTCGTTCCGGTTACATAAATACGTTAAGTTGACTCACGTCCACCAATATCTACGATGAGCTACGCTACAAGAATCGATCATAGGTAAAGAAAAAGAGCAACAATAATAAAGATGACGACAGCGGTACACACGAGAATAGACGAAGGGCTGGCAGATGGTGGATCGTGCAATCAATATCATCATAAATGACGGGTGGTGGGATGCGGATGGGAATGAAGGGAAAACGAAATGAGACAGAAACCGCAGGGCGTCCCGAGTATATGGTAGTGAAGTCGAGGATACAGTGGTAAGATTATCTTGGTGCACATCAAATTATATGGGCATTGCGGATGACTTGCGGTGAAAGCGACGAGAGCAGGTATTAGACCATGACACTCATTCCAGGCCATGCCTTGTCTTCAGTCTTGGGAACCAACTTTTCCGACTCCTTGGGGGCATCTACAATGCGCTGGCACTCAGCGCCACCTTCAGAGCGCACTGGGTAGAGACAGACGATTAGTGGTTGTCATAGATTGAGCAAAGGATACTCACAATGTCGGTTCAGAGCATCCATGCGAGCAAATGTCTTGTTGCACCCCTCGCAAGTAAAGGGGCGGTAATTGGAATGCAGTTGCTCGTGGCGTTTGCAGTCATGCTGTCGTGCGAACCCCTTGCCACAGCCGGGCCATTTGCACTGGAATGGGCGTTCCTCGTTGTGGGACCTCATATGACCTAATAAGCTGGTTAGTACATGAGGTAAAGCAACACGTTGAATTGGACAGCGCACCCTTCAAGTTGAAGCTTCTTGTGAACGTACTACCACAGCCAGGCACAGGACACACAAAGTTGGCATCTTGCTTCCTCCGACGATGACTTGCGCCAGCTGTACGTTCGCTCGTCACCGTCTGCTTCGAGACGATTATAGAAGCACTGTTGTTGTGTTGGGGAGGATCTGGGCGGAGCATCGAGGGTGGTCTGCCCGTGAGGGCAACGTTGGGAAGGTCTTCGTAACGGACACGTGGACTCGCGGACGGGCTGGGGTACGGACTCGCGCGGTTGGAGGACAACGCACTCCAGGTCCCATCCACACCACCAGCACGGGATCCAGAGGAGGCTCTTCGAGAGTGGCCGCGAATGGAAGGCACTGTCTCCTGTGGGTACAGGAACTGGCGATTGATGAAGTCCTGTTGAGATGAAGGGGGATAGAGTAGGGAAGATGTCATATCCTCTGAGCGTGACAGGCGATGATGGCCTTGACGACCGCTGTCAGACTTGGCTCGACGAATACCAACAGCGACGGGGTCACCGGGTGAGAGGAAGGCTGAGAGGTTGTTGGGTGGTGCGGGGTTAAAGTTGAAGAGGCTGGAGTTCGAAGGATTGAAAGATGACTGGGCAGGACCAGCGCTGAATGAGTGTTGTTGCTGTTGATGTTGGGGGTGGACTTCGTCGAGGTTGACGGTATGAACAGAGTCGTCGATGGCAGAACTTTCAAGGGCGTTAAGTTGGTCTTGAGTCATAAGAGGGGAATTCCAGAATTGGGGACGCAACGATGAAGCAGTGTCAGATTTACTGCGGGTACGAGGGGGGATGTTTGGAAAGAGGAAGTTGGTATTTGTACCGTCGGGATGAACTTGGGGACCAAGAGTGGACAGCCCCCTATGGGAAGTGTGGCTGTGGGTCAAATGCTGTGCCGCCTGTTCGTGGAATTGTGGCACCCCGAGAGATTGGGAGACCTCGGTCTGTTGAATTTGTTGGTGATCCCATGGGGGTGTTGATGCTTGTTGCTGTGGTCCGGTTTGCGATGAGCCTGTTACGGAGGTA
Organism: Xerocomellus amylosporus; assembly: GCA_038090735.1. Classification (NCBI taxonomy): domain Eukaryota; kingdom Fungi; phylum Basidiomycota; class Agaricomycetes; order Boletales; family Boletaceae; genus Xerocomellus; species Xerocomellus amylosporus. Next base: position 28,052 of record JBBPNE010000181.1, on the reverse strand, counting down.
AAACGCAGCAAAGACAAAAATGGTAAGAATGCAATTCCAGAAATAAACATGATGAAATCAATGAACTCGCCTTGATGGAGTGTTTCCAGGGTAGATTGGAAAGGAACGGCTTGTGAAGCCGCTCCGCCACCACTTACGGGAGTAGCGGGGACAATGTGAAGCTGGGGACCGCTCGAGACGAAACCACCATCGCCATCTGGGGCATTAATCATGGGAGTTTCCTGGGGGAATAACGAGGGGCTACTGTCTGGAATGAGAAGCTGAGGGGGGGACTGGGGTTTTCGCGGGGGAGATAGGGTTCTTTCGCCTGGTAGCTGACTGTGCCGCCAGTTGGGGGACTCGAAGCGCAAGTTTTCAAAGTTGTGGGCGACATCGAGATGGGGGGAAGAATGGGGGAGCATCTGGGGGTTTGAAGAGACGGAAGAGGCGCGACTGCGGGAACGGGCTTCGCCGTTGCTGGAAGGGGAGCTGTGATCGTATGAGCGGGGGGAGTGCTGGTCGATCGGGGCATGGGTGACGGATACGGATACGTGGGTGCCATTGGGATCGAAGCCCGTCATGAACTCGTTGTCAAAGACGAGCAGACCGGACGAGTTTGGGGGGTCGTACTCGGAGGGATCATATTCTTCGCGGACGGGCAGTGCGTCTAGACCGTCGCGAAGGAGGGCGAAGCCATCGGGGCCGTCTGGGTCGTAACTGAGCTCAGAGTGTCCCGAGTAGGGGGAGTTCTGGTAGGACCCATTGTAGGAGGGGGTGTGGGGGAAGTGTGTGGACTGGAGATGGCCGAACTCGTAGGTGTCGAAGGGGGAGCTGGAGCCAATGTTGACCGGCTTGTTTGAAGGGCTTGGGGTATGGTAATCCGCGTCGCGATAGTGGTGTAGATCTGACTGGAGGAGGGCCATTGAAAGGAATGGGCGTGAGCTGGGTGGATATCGATCGATGGCGGGAGGGGGAGGAAAGGGAAGCTTGGCGCGCGGGGGAAAGAAAGGCCGGGTGAGAACTTGGTGTTATAGAATTGGTGCCTTGGTTTTATTCAACCTCCGCCGCCGTCTCTCCGACGTCCCTCCACCCAACGACCTCGCACCGCGCGTGCCTCGGCAAGGCGTCGGTTCGCCCGCCCGCTGCCGTCCATACATGTCTCTGCTCCTGCCTTCCTCGCCGTACGGCTGCCGTGAGCGTACCATTCGTTTCATCAGCATCTGGCCATCTCATCACGGGTCTTACCGGGCCGCCATCTTTACAGCAGACCGACCGTCGCTCATTGGACGACTTTCTTTTGTCTTGACAGCTCGGTAATCAATTTAGATCACATGACCCGCCCAATCTCAGCGCCCGTCCAACGAATCTCGCTTCCCATTCGTCCCACTGCTCGGCATGTGGTACTTGATCTTCATAAATCAATCCTACGATCCGGGCATCCTCTTCCCCCGCGGAGGACTTCCCGGCCGCCCCCTCTCTTCAATCCCCGGACGGAAATGACCCTCAGTCCTGATCACCGACAGCTGCTGACGCACAAGTACTCATCCGCAGCATGCATGTATCAGCCAGTTTGGCGTCTCTGTGAGCCCGCGAAACTGTCTTCCTGCCACCGCCATCAACGTCGCAATGCGATCGGATGTTTGCTTCCGATTGGAGCGCCACTCTCTGATCGAGCAGTTCGCCGCTGTCACCTTCGCGAATCACTCGCTCTTCCTTAATCGAATACTCCACGGACTCTCATTCTTGGTAAAACATCCACAACGAGCCATAGAAACCGTTCCAGAGCGAAAAAAAACCTGGGCCAATGATCGCAACATTCGTTAGCACTGCCCATCACTCCCTCTCACAACACCAAGACTTTCCTTCCGCAGATTTAGAATTAGGGGCCACCTACACTGCTTTGTCGTGCACGCGAGTTGATGTCAGTGCGACCCGGCGCATTAATGAAAGCGGGCTGTGTTCCCTCTCGCCCTTGCTGCGGACGAGGCCGGGACACTCACGTCGTCTGGCCAGCAATCAAGGTTGTCAGATCTTGTTCGACGAGCTATACCGTAATTGGCGACACTGTATCGCTACGATCAAACCTGCACTGATGGGCCACAGGATGGAAACAGACAACGAATACATTTGAGATGAAGCCTCGCTCTCGCTCTCTCTTCTCCTGTTCCGAATCCAACATCCAGACACCCGTCCTGACAGGTGCTTGATGGGCGTGTGAACAGACCTGTGAGCACACGCCTAGATAGAGCAACTTTCAGATGGCGGTCTGGCGTCGCGTTTGGCGCCCGAATAGATACATCGATCGGATCGCCCGGAGGTGCGGTAGGCGTTGCAAAGTTCTTTCGGGCGCTCACGCACACGATTGGCGAGACGGAGATGAAAATAGATCCAATGCAAGATATCTGATATAGCGCGCAGTTCATCTTTATGCCCATGTATTAATACTGGCGTGATCAACCATGACGTGCCAGCTTCTCGAGCATCAAGATACCTCATCAGCGCAGCCTTGACATAGCTAATAGGCCAGACGCCATGTAGCGCTGAAAGATTTTCAAGGATTGGAAGATGGGCTGCACAGCACAGCTTGATCTGCTCTACGTCCGATGGCGGTGGCACCAACAAGCACCAACAAATCGGCGACGTTCGCTCTCATCTCCACCTTGGTGAATCTTCGCCGCAAATGTTGTGGCGCAACAAAGTACGTGCTGGCACTCCCTTTTCCGTACATTGACGTACATAGTTCACCTGGTGCTGCCTTGTCCTCTCTCCTCACCCGCACGCGCAGCGACCTCCAAAGATTCGCACTCTTGGCCGTACCTCGACTTTCGTGTGCCAAAATCCTGACCCCGAACTCTGAAGCCAGCACACGTTAGCACACCCCTCCCGCACCATCCAATTGCGTCGGAAACTCCCTCATCACTCCCTTGTACATTGCAATCACTCGATACCCCCATTTAAAAAAATCAAGGTTTGACACCTCTTCGTGGCGACCACGTTAGACCCTGCACACTGCCAGTCCCATTTCCTGTGATCACTCCACTCCGGATCGTTCCTGACCGTTCCTTCTCACTCATGATGTCAATGACCGCCACCTTTTTTTCGGGGTCGTTGATCGTGATTGCGCGCGCGGGATCATTTTATTGATATTTACTTACGGAATACAGAGCAGAGACGTCTTGATGCCGATACACACAGCCGAGGGGGATTCTCCCACTGCCAGGCAGAGCCAGGCCCTTTCCAACACTCTTATGCGGTAGGCCCTTTCATTTTCGTTCATCATTCCATTTTTTGACACACATTGTGATCACGTGACTGTTTGGTTAGATCCAGTCGATGGCCAGACACATCTTCGTCGGATATTATCACACAACACGGTGTACCCGTCCGTGCGAACATCAACAAACATCTCGGAGGCTTCGATGCGTTGGGAACGCCCCACCGTGCAAAGTCGTGGGCGTGATCCACACTGACAGCACTTTTCGCACAATGGATACTGCTTACGACCCGTTCGGAGCCGGAGATCGAGAAGCCGTCGGGCACTTCGCCCGCGTGTGGCCGCATCGCGAAGGTCGAGCGCAACGATCACGATCATATCATGGGGTTTCGACTCTTTGGACTTAGGGTTTGAGTTCGAGGACCCCTCAAGTCGGGCCGGCGCTCGACCGGGGGGTCGTTTATCCGGCCCTTCACACCCGGACGCAGAACGCGTTTAATCTCTTCCGCAGTCGTGGTGTCCATCGCACGGTCGGGATATGGATATGGATGTGCGCGGTTGAACGGCTCGCGGGTTCATGTACGGTGGCGCTTTGATGCAGCGCGTGCCTGACGGAGGAAGGGTGTCCTGGCTCCCAATGAGGGACATGGTAATCTGCCCCTTCTGGTGTTGAAAATGTGCACTTTAATTGCGTACACGAATAGTGTGCTTACCCACATCCCTATCGGATTTGGTTGGGGCACGTATAATAGAAAGGACAATGCAGATTCTGTTCTTCAGACTGGTCTATTCTAGAAACAAAAAGTATTCCTCTTGCACGTATATAAACCTATTTAATCCGTACCACATTGTCGTCGATGAAAAGGGAAGAATAAGAACACGGGGCGGTGACAGGGTTCAAGCACCGCCCGACAACGGCTTCACTCGTGCTTCACACGATTTCTGATTGGTGGAGATGGAGTGAAGGAATGCAAGTAAAACCTCCCGAAACCCCTGAACGTCGCCATACGAACGTCCGTTCCGAGCGTGTGGAAACTGGAAACTTGAATGATGTCCCTGTTCCCTTTCCCCTCTCCTGTTTGGGCGCTTTGTCTTCCCCCGATGCGATAGGCTCCTGATCTGACCGCGTCAGACCGAGGAAATGAAGGAGAAAGAAGCAGAAAAAGTGTTGGTTGTCCGTGCCTGAAGAAAAAGCGCCGACGTTGCGACTTGCAACGAGACTAGTCCAAGTGCGTCGATTCTGGATCCGATATCCACGTCTATACTTGCATGCAGGTACCATCGTCCGATGGACCGTATGCAGTAGGAACGGCGACGATACTTGGTACCGATTCCGACGCGTTTGATCGATCACCAAACCAAGTCAACGACTGCCACGATCACTCGTGTACTATTCCCCCCGCGCCCCTCTCGCCCCTCCGCATCCCCACCAGGTGCGTTCCACATGCCTCTGTGCGCGACCCCGAGACATAGCCATGTCAATGAGATGAATCATACGACATGATACGACATGAATGATGGCCAGCGCTCGAAATGAAATGTGGGATACGTGGGATAGGCTTGATCGCGCCCGTGTGCCACGGCTCCACAATGCATGATTGTACGATCATTAACATTACTGACAATATGATAGTATGCATCATGCGAGCCGCCCATGACCATAGCATTGGGACAATGTTGCTCGGGTCGGGACATGGGCGACGGGGGAAAATTGGGCTCGGATCCCCGCTTGCGCCTTTTCCACTCTGGCATGGAGCGAGGGAGGTGTTTGGGTGTGTTGTAGACCTTTGACCGGCGAGATTTATCTCGACCTTGCACCATTCACGACGCATGACGTACTATACGTCGTTCCTACGGCATGTCTGCACGTTCGCCGTCGGTCACCGGTCACCAGCGTATACCCGGAGTCCCGGACTGAACAGCGCAAGATCCGCATGCACCATTGGCAAGTACTCGCGCCCAGTTCCCTGACGGGCTTGATCAGTTGATCGCGTTGCTATGCACGCCCGCGCGAGGTCATAATCGAACTGTGATTGACGTGCTAAAATCCGCGAAACGACGGGCGTGCCTGGGCGCCATGATGGGACAAGGTAGCAAGCCCTCATCGGACCATGGGCATGGGTTGTGCACCAACATAGACGGCCATCGACGATGACATGCCGGGTTTGAATGCCAGCGTGCTGATTCCACGCTACTCCACGTATGTGACATATTTGTGGGCGGTTGGCGCCGGTTCCCCGTCTGCGCAGTCGAATCACGGAGCGATGAAACGGACAGGCACGTATGGGCCCCCGCTCCCACTTGCGCAGGGGACTCCAGGAAGCGATACCCTTAATTTTATCGTAAACGCTCCACGCAATCTGCTCAGGCCCAGAAGCAAGAGAAAAAAAGGAAGGTGGCTCGGGAACCTATGAAGCCCCATCAAAGTCTCGCCGTGTGCCTGTCCGACAGTACGATAGGCACGGATACCCTCTTTCAGTAAAGGATGTATGTGCATATTGACGACCCCGACCAACCTTTTACATATCGGGACTCGTGAGCGCTCTCAGTTTCGGATCTTTGCAGCCAACGGCAAGTGCTCGTGGAGGGGGCATCGTTCCCGTTCCCCACTTTGTTTTCTTTTTCGAGTGGACTTGGTCGACGTGCCCAAACTACGGCTTCATTTGGTGTTTTTTGTGGGGGGTCACTATCACTAGAACCAGAATCGCCCCTCTCGTCGGGAGTAAGCCAACACGTCCTCGTGTTACAGTCGCTGACGAGCACATCGATGCACATTTCAAGTCCGGAACAAGATGTTTGGGGTGGTTATCATTCGATTCGCCATGTTCTCGACCTCCCTCCCGGTGGCATCGGGTCGGGTCCGCGATTGTCGCGACGCCGACACATCGGCCGCGAAACCCTGAGACCTACACACACACATACCTCGCAATATCAATATCTTGGGAGGTGAGCTCGGAGCGTGCCAGCGTCCTACGAAGTTGGGCGTGTGAAGAGTCCACAGTCATCGACGACGAAAAAAAAGGGGGGACGGTTACCGGATGGTACATAGTAACCAAATTAGGCGTCGGCGACTCAGCGTACAAGCCGAACTTGAAGCGGCTCAGGAACAGAACGACGCGTCGCGCATGACGCAGGGCGTAAGTAGGATTGAAATGGACATCGAGCATGCGGACGCCACAAGGAAATGGAGTGTGAATTGCAAATGACGGCCACTCGCAACTTGAACGGCGCACATTGATGGATGTGGTAGCGGATGCCTTGGATGACTAGTGTGTCCTTGTAACTATGATGCCTGCGCAGGAACTTGAGTATCGTTGGCAAACCGGATGATACAACCCTGTTTCAAGAAGCGAAGAACCATCCTACCTCGGTATGGTCCTGGAGGGGCGGTAGTGACGCGTTCAATGCCTATCTCGTAATATGCCAGTGGAGCTAGTCTGGTGACCAGCCCGTCTACGAGGCAAACCGCGATGAGGTCCGAATCGATGGTTTGCCTCATACGAATTAATAGATGGGAACGGGCTGGTTACCAGACTACTACGATGGAGCAGTGGCGATTTAGAGTTGCGGCTTCAGGGAAAATTACATAAAGTCTGCCAGCGCCTTGAGAACGTTTCGGAAAAAGGGTCGTCTTCCAAAGAACCGTTCATCTGTGGTAATGTTAACTCTTCAGTACTGGGGAGTGATGCACTGATGATCGAGAGGACCTGAACACAGCAGATGTTGGTCAAGCGCGAGCCACATCTTCCGAGTCAGTGACTACTCGTAGTTGTGACGTCGATCCCGCCACCCGCCACACCCCTGACGCGGCTTCCAACCGTCTCCAATGTCCGATCCGAATATCCAACCCCTGTCACGATTGGGACACCGTCCTTCCAAACCTTGACTGCGACCTACAAGCGACCTGTATACTTATGGACGGTCGTCCCGGACTCGAGCTTAGTTGGGGTTTGATATTCGCCCTTGACGATGAACAAGCGAGGGATGCCAGTCACACATCAGCGCCCGAGTCCCGAACGCAAGTTGGACTGTACAAGCGGGCAAATGGCATCCAGATGCGTAGCGGAAACAAAGGAAACCATCGATCCTCCCGGGAAAACATAAAACATGACGTTCACATCCGACTTCAAGTTGTGTGTGGGCGTTGCGATCTGTCAAAAGCCCGATGATCGGCGAAATACGATACGATTTGATTCGATACAGGGTTTTTGCCTGGAACCTTTTTCGGGCTGCCGCGCGTAACGGGTCTACCCCGTTGATCGGACACGCCGTTTCGAATAGGAGACTCTGGTGGACTCGACGCCCGAGCGATAGCGTACCGTGACTGCCAGCTGTCAGACCGTGCAGAACCAATACTTCAAAGACTAGTGTGCATATGTCACCTGGCGGACCCCCGACCAAATGGATTCCGCGCACGTCCAAGGTATTCCTCATGCTCGTGGTAATGCATGGGGTGTACAGGACTCCGTCCGGGTTGCATCCACCCTATAGGGGGGGAAACTCCGGTGCCTGACCCGCATCCTCAGAATGACCGCAGAATAAAAAAGGCGTGACGTCGAATGGGGAGGGGGGCATTCTTAGATGCTAGCAAAGAGCACGGCTGTATCTGAAATACTCGGTTTTCCGGCGAACTATGTTCTCAGCTTGCAGGTTTCGGTGACCAACGATTAATGATTAATGAGCGGCGATTGCGACATGGCATATTACAAAAATTAAGCGACAGCAAGGACAGGACGAATACGACGAGTGAGCAGAAACAGCAAAAAAAGAAGACAGACAGACAAAAAAGGAAAGAGTGGGGGATCGCAATCATCAAAGTCCCAAACCCGACCAGCAGGCCATACATTATTAAAAACAACATTTCGGTTCCTAAACCTTCCAGTTATCGCCTCGACCGTGGTCGACACCGCACCGAGAAACGGAGCGAAAGAGGTGTGGTGGGGCACGCCGCCTCCACACCTCGATCATATCAAGGGGATATGGCCACGACTTGCACCGCCTCGTCGTTCGCTTCCGCTGATACTTCTTCCACTTCTGCACTGTTGGCCATTTTCGTGGCATGCCCCTTCTTACATGACGCCTTGCTGTTCAAATGCCTCTTCAATGCGTCCGGTCGCGTGTACGACTTGCCGCAGGCCAAACAATTATGTGAAGGGGCACGATGGCGGAGGGATTGCTGATGTCTCTGGAGGTCGCCAGCGGAGGCACAGATTTGGGTACAGCCATCCATGAGACAAGAAAACGTTTTGGGTGGTTTGGGAAGAACAGGGGCGACGTCCGGTTGGGGTAAAAGCCGGGGAGAAGCAATGCCAGGTGATGCGATTCGAACCTGTTTCATTTGCAGAGCAGCAGCGGTGACAGATGAAACTGGTGGTCGCGACGACGTTGGCGTGTCGCTTCCAGGAGGTGAGGTACGTCCGGGAGGAAGGGGCGAGGCACCTTCATGGGAATTATCTCTCTCGTGTTCCGTTGTATGGTGCGCAGCGATACTCTTGCGGCACTGCCGCGCAGGTGTATCATTTGCATGCCTCTTGGGCTTCTTAGTGACCCTCTGGGGAAATGCGGTTTTCCCTCCTCTTCGACGTTTTCCCGCGTGCTCGTCGTCAGATGAGGGAGGACTAACAGGATCATCCCAGCCTGAACTAACACCTGCACTATGGCAGCCGTCATTCGAGTCGTCAACGTTTATAGTGACATCCTTGTTGTTGACAATCACAACAGAAGGACGCTTGCGCGGAATTATCCACCGCGAACCAGGACCCGAATCAGAGATGCGGGTGGTACTCCAGTTGTACCCGTCCTCATCATCGCTATTCATGTCGGTGTCCGTATCTGTGTCCGTATCCGTGTCCGAACTCGAGTCGAAATCGGTAACAAGAGGATTGGATTCGGACTCTACTTGAGGTGCTTGTTGTGGAGGTTGTGGCATGGACGTGCGAGAAACAGTAGTGGTACCGTCGAAAGTACTGTCAGTGTCGTAATCGAAGAAGGTGCTGTCGTCCGACTCGAGAGAGGGTCCAGATGATGCGACGTCGTTTGTGGGATTACGATGAGAATCCTCGAAATCAGCGTGCGCGCCTGCCAAGAAGCGTTTTGCCATTTCATCGAGCCATTCCCTCGACGGAGGCGGCAAGCTCGTGTCGATAGGCGGTATGTACGGGACGAGCGTGTTTACTTCGCTCGGAGTTACCCCGACCGCACCACGTCGGTCTTCGTACGAAGATCGACGGGGACGCCAGCCTGGTAAGTCGGGTGAGATCCCCAAGTATTCCGGTGAATTGCCGGATAGCTTGGCAAACGGACGAGGACGCTCACGTGGATTGAGGATCAGAGGGCGGGGGGTAGTCCAAGACGGATCGACCACATCCGGGGTGACCTGAAATCGATGATCATGGGCCCGCGCTACTGTATCATGAAGCTATGATCGGAAATCGTGTCACCGTTAGCCGTGAGGAAGGGAAATTGGTACGTACTCTAGCTGGTGGCTTAGAAGGAAGGAGGCGTGGGGCCATGGATGTGTCGAAGTAGTTCTCCAGAGGGCGGTCGTATCCGACGCTGCCATCGGGAGCTGTGACAGGCCATATATATTTGATAGGCCTCTCAGGTCGTGCTGGGAGCGCAGAGGTGGGGGTGGCAACCTGTCTGGGGTTCATCGCAAGGAGACGAGTGATGAGGGGTGACACGCGATGGAGAAGCAGCACCTAGATTATATGGACGACAAGACATGTGGACTGTGGACCAGGCGAGATCAGGGGAACAATGGCAGGGAATTCGTGAGCGCGTCGACGCTTTGACTGCAGTCCTCGCTTTGACCTTCCAGGATGGAAAGGCAAAGTAGGATAACGCGGACGTTACCCCATGCACTGGTTTGAGCTGAACAGAAGGCTGGTCATGAGGCATGATCGAAACCTGCAGGTCAAAGGCACATGGGCCCGTTGGCAGATTCTGGGGATTCGAGAACTCGACGGCAACTGTCTAAAGTTCGAATGACAACCGCGTTGCACGACGACAATCTCCGCCACGACCTGCTGGAGATAGTTCGACGTGCCAGCGTTGAGTTAGCCGGGGATAGAGCGACGGTAGTATCCCTCATTTCCACCGGACATTGCTAGGGGGTGTGACAGTCACGCATCAACACAATGGCAGCGTGACGCGAGCCAATTACTATTGTCGTCATACTGGCCACCTTTAAATTGTCGGCCATGCAGAGCACTACGGAGCATCCCCAGAACCCGATCCCTGGCAGGTCCAGCCATGTACTCCTCCGCCCTCCTCCTCCCCCTCCTCGCCTCCCTCCGCTCCGTGTCCGGTCATGCTTGTGCGTCCCATTTCTGCCTTTCTCATCTCTCCACTCACATCACACCCCCCAGCCATCTGGCATCCTTCCATGTATGGATTCAATGTCACTGCCCAGACGTTTGACTACGACAACCGCCCCGTTGTTCCCCTCTACAATTTTGCGTTCGATGACTGGTGGTTTCACAACCACCTTGGCTACCCACCTCACCCACAAGACGTCTTCGAACTCCCTGCTGGCCAGACCGTCACCGCCGAGATAGCCTGCGACAAAGGCGCTACAACTTGGTTTAATAGCTCAGAGGGTGGTAACGTCCAAGACCCAAACAACCCCAACGACGTCTGTCCTGGCTCTCCCACCTCGGAGTACCACACAACCGGCTTAGACGACGTCAAGGGCTGCGCATTGGCCATTGCATACAAGAACGACGTCTCGCAGGTCCAACCCGAGGACTTCACCGTCTTCAGCGTTAACCAGACCTGTGTTTGGGATCGATACACCAATTTCGGTGTCCCGGAAAAGATGCCCCCTTGTCCGAATAATATGTGCATTTGTGCCTTCTTTTGGATCCACTCGCCCGACAGTGGTTCAGAGCAGAGTGCGCATTGTTTTCCTTGTTTGTATTCCCGACACACATTCTTATCTACATTCACCCAGACTACATGAACGGATTCCAATGTACTATCACCGACTCCACCTCCAGCGTCGGGCTTGCCACATCCAAGGTTGCTCGTCGCTGTGGGGCAGACCCAGACAATGGAAAGCCGAGCGCTGTCCCTGGAAACTGTACTTATGGTGCCAAGCAACCCTTCTATTGGCTCCAAGCTGAGCAGAACAACGTATGTGTCCCCTCCAAATTTGTACCCTTGGCTCGGCTCACCTTCCTCCCGCGACGCAGATGTTTGAGGGCTACTATTCCCCTCCCTTTTACAGCGATCTCTACAACTTCCTAGATGGCGCGCAGAACGACATTTTTCAAGATTCGTACTCGAGCATCCCAACCCCTGGGCCCAATCAAACTGCCCTTCCCGTCCTTGCTGCTTCTGAAGCTCCCGCTACTTCCGTTGGCAGCACCCCGACCTCAGCACTCCCTACCTCAGCACTCCCTACCTCGAGTGTCCCGGTTACCGCGACGCCGTCTGTTACGCCGTCGATTGTGGCAGGTTCGCAATGGTTCGTACATTTTCGTGCCTTGTCGCAACGCCGGTGGTTTTGACTCTGTTTTCATCCTCTAGCCCGAGCAAACGCAGCGCTAGCTCCTTTTCTCGTCGCAACCCACCCGCCGAGCGGGGACTTGTATCTTCATTTGCACATAAAGTCACCGGCATGACCCGGCGCCATCGAGCGATCGACTCGGAGAGGAGATCGGATCTCTGGAAACCCTTTTAAGCTCGATGCTTCTCAGGCTGGCACCTCCATTCTCTGATTATTGTTCTGTCATATACCCCCCTTACACCCTCTTTGGAGCCCTTATCGCGCGTCGAGCGGTTCTGGCTCGTCCGGTCTTTGTGTGTGCATGTGCACAGTTCGTTCCGCTAGTTTGTTAGAGCCCCGGTCACGCGTCGACGCGTGTTTTTGGCTTGTCCGGTCTTTTTGGGTGCAGTTCGTTCCTGTAACTTTAGTTTCCCCGTTAGAGTCTCGAGTCCCATGTGTTTCGAACAAGCGTTGTAGCCTTGGATACCACATACATCATATCATGTACACTGGCATCAACCGGGAACTTCGTGTGTAGAGTGCAACGAGGGCCTGTTGTTGCATTACAATAGATAGACGATAGACAAATATAGGCCCCGTGCATGTGCATTATCCTCCAATGAGCGATCGAGGACGTGGCAATTCAGATAATGAGTGGGCCGTCCACGGCTGCAGCGGCCGTCTGCTTCTCGGGCGCATTCTTCTCGTCCGACGCATCGCCCCCCCGCGCCCCCTCCGCCCGCTTCTTCAACTCCTCGATGCTCATCGCGCGCCGCTCCCCAAGCACCCAACGCCCACCCGGCGCATCCTGCACGAACCGCACCCAAAGCGGATCCCCCTCGAACAGCCACTTGACGTCCTCGAGCGGTACCCCCGTCGTCTCAGGCACCCCCGCCCACGCCCACGCCGCCATCGCCACCCCCGCGACCCCAAAGACAACATACGTCCCCCACGTGATCCGCGCCAACATCGTCGGCGTGATCTGTGCGATCACGTACGTGAACAACCACGTCATGGCCGACGCGAGAGACATGACTGCTGGCCGGAGATGCCCCGGGGCGACCTCGGACCCGAGGACGAGCGGGGTGAAGCCCCAGCCGAGACAGAAGAAGGCGCCGTAGAGGTAGATGGCGAGGATGGTGACGTACGTGGCGGGTATGACGGTTGGTTCGGGGTGGACGGCCACGTAGCCGCCGATCCAGAGCATCATCAGACCTTGGGCGAGTCCGCCGTAAAAGAGCGTGCGTTTACGACCCCACGATTCGATGACGAATGCGAGCACGAGACAGGTCGTGACGAATTTGACGACGCCGTAGATGCCGGTAGCGAGTAGCGATGCTGTCGTACTCGAGAAGCCGATAGAAGCGAATATCTGAGGGGAGTAGTAGTTGATCGCGTTCGTCCCGGACCATTGTTGGAGGAAGGTGAGGAAGGACGGAATGAAACAACGAAGCGCGATGATCTTGTTCTCTCCCATCTTACGGAACTGTGCGAAGAGGCTGAGTTTATTACGGCTCGCATAGTCCGCGCGGATCTCAGAGAGAGTTATTTGGACTGCAGGCGAGGAGGGCTCAGTACGCGCAATATAAGCGAGGGATTTTGCCGCATCTTGATAACGTTCTTTTTCGACCAGCCATCGAGGCGATTCGGGCTGGAAAAGCATGAAGAGGAAGAAGAGGACACCCGGAATGATCTGAACGATAATAGGAAGGCGCCATTGTATTTGTCCAAAAGGGATCTGAATAGATGCGCCGTAGTTGACCCAGACTAGATCGGAGATATGTGAGACAGCCGGACGGCACGAGGATAGACAAAGATACTTGCAAGCCAACATATTCCCCAGCCCGACGGCCACTTCGATACTACCGGTACAACGTCCACGAATGGCCCGCGGTGCACATTCAGATACATAGGTCGGCACGAGAGCGGCCATCAGCCCGACGCCGACGCCGCCAAAGAACCGACCAAAATAAAAGAGTTGAAGTCCAACGGCTGGCGTGCTACCGAGGCCCACGATCGACTGTATCACGCTCCCTATGAGGAAGATGATAGCGGACGCAAGCATGGACGGTTTCCTTCCATAGCGGTTTGCAAACCAGGTAGATATTATCGCTCCGAAGCTGCAATCAGGAAACAAGTCAGTATCCAGCGGGCTCTACGAGACGGAGAGACGCCTACAATCCGCCCGCCTGGAGTACGGAGACGATGTTCCCACTCAATGTGGCACGTGCAGCGGCCGACTCCGTGTCAAGCCCGAAATACTGCTGGAACGAAGGGAGGGCGAGAACACCGCCAATCAAGCCAATGTCCCATCCGAAACAGACGTACCCGGTGGTCGCAGAGAAGGCAAGAAGGTACGCGTTACGGTAGTGGAGAAGCTCGTCGAGCTCTTTCTTCAAGTTCATCATCGCCCAGTGAATGTTCGAGGATGAGTCGAACCTGGGACGGGATGCGGGTACGATGGGAAGCCAAGAGTGGGAGGAAATTGTCGTGTGGGCTGTCTAATAAGGTTAGTGTGCGTCTCTTTGATTGCTAAGACCGCGATACCCTTGAAAATCGCGCTCCATACGTAAGAGAAGTGATTTCTTGAAATGGGTCAGTGTGAGCTGCACGATGCAACACGTGCGAACGCGTACGATGATCAAGCCACCAGTATAGTCCTGCACCGCGCAGGCGGTGAGTATCGCCACCCGTCTGAATCGCAGCTAGCTCGGCGCAAAAGTGCACATCGGACGGAGAACAGCGCAAGTTGGGATGATCAAAATTCTACGTGCGATAGAACGTTCCGGTGCTATATTTGGAACCGAGTGGCGCAGCACTGCCACTGCCGAGCGACGTTGAATTGGCGGCAGTACATAAGTACCAAAACTCCCACGGGAAAGTCGCCGTTCGACTTTTTTCGTGGGACACGATTTATAGGGGCTGCCAAAAGATGTGTCCTAAAGCATTTTTGCGGGTGGCCAGCCTCGATCTCCTCGATGCAGGAGTAAAGGTTGCATATGAATCTGACGATACAGATGGGCTCATGTTACATGGCAGTACTACATTAAAAACGCGTAGAAAACCAACGAAACGACTAGATAAACATCAAACAAACTAACTCGACCCCGCGGGTCGCAAAGAAAAGGGAAGCGACGACACTGGCCTGATAGGTTCCACCGGCTGCCACTCAAACGGCGACGGTTGCGTCGCGCTAGCCGGGCTCGCACTTTTCTTGAGCACGATCGGTTTTTGGTGGTGTTTGGCACTACCTCGGTTCCGTGACGGAGTGATATCGTGCGGCTCGGGACTCCCAAGCTCGGTGGGTGGGGGTGGCGACCAGCCAGGTAGCAACGAGGGGAAAATCATGAATGCATCATCGGGCGCTTTCACGTCTGGTGTCTTCACGCTCGGTTTAACCCCCGTCGTTTTCTGCGGCGTCTGGAAAGACGTTGGAACAGGTGAAGCAGTGGCCGTCGTGTTCAGAAGCGGCTGCGTTCTGGAGGCTAAGATTGCTTTCTTCAGCCTCCTCGCAGACCGTTCTGCGTTCAACGCCGCTGCCGTAGTGATGGCAACGTTCGGGGTCACGTTCAGAGGTCGCTTCATTGATGATACAGCGAGCTGATCCCGAGTACCCACAACTCCCGAGAACTCCAGCTTCGCCATACGATGCCGTAGCTGAGATACCTCTTGCCTTTGTTGATCGATGGCGATGTCAATATTACGGAATGTGCGATTCACAGTATCCAGAGAGGGTGGCCTGTGACAGAGTTGAGAAAAAACGATTGGCATGTCTGGCTCTGAGGGTAGCACTTGCCTTATACTAGGTCTGCCTGTTCTGAGTTCGTTAATCTTCTTCTTCGAAGACTGCAAGTGGTCTTCAAGCTTCTGTACACGATCCTTGATCGCCTGAGAGTCAGTCAGTAAAGGTCAAATACCCATCGAATGCTTCAAACTTGCCCGTATGTTCTTCCGTAGCTGTGACTGGGTTTCTGAATATTCCGGAGCAAGCGTCCGGATTTTGAGCATCTTCGCATATTCGGCATCCGTCTTGGCCTTGTTAAATCGTATGATTTCCTCCTTCCTCGTATTCACTAGAAATCGTCAGGCCGAGTCGATGAGAGCGGCGTTCTGAAACGTACCTTTCAGTATGTTGCTATCCAGCTCCTTCATAGCTTTACGCAACGACACCCGCTGTAACTTGAGTTCCTTGACATCCACCTGGACGTCCGCCAGCACTCTCCCAAACTCCTCGATATCGCCGAAGACCGGATCGCCGAGATCAGCCTTTTGACGGGTTACGCCGGAAGTCTTTTTAAGCTCCCCTGTCTTCAAACAGGCCGCCGTCGCAAGTTGCTCGAGCTATAGGACAACACCAACATTAGATGGACGATTGTAGTGACAAGGGAAAGACCCACACTCTCCAGTTCTTTGCCGAGAGTGGCTAAAAGGAGAACACATTCTGCTTGCATTCCCTGCTCTGGCGTCGGCGTCTTTGGTAATGGCGGCGTCGAGCTCGGACTGGGAACGATTGAAGGGATTGGGGATGCGAATGGTGAAGGTGAACTTGATGGCAGCATGGTTGAACCCGCCCTGCCACCGAATAGGCTGGGCGGCCCACCAAAAAGTGTTTGGCCGGATTTCATCGTAAGCGGAGTGACCTCTGCAGGCTTCGGAGGGGTACCCCAAGAACCTGGCGTCACAGAGCTCGGCGTGAATGAAGGGAAGCCAGTTGGGACTGTGAACAGAGAGGCAGAAGGCCCAGGGGTAGTCGTTGGCGCGATAGTCGTAGTCGCGACCTTCTCTACAGGATTGAACAACGACGGCGCGGAAGCAGGGGTAGTCGTGGGTCCAAAGATCGAAGGCGTAGGCTTCTCTTCTGGAGCGGGGGACAACGACAAGATTGGAGGCGTCCTTGGGCGAGACGAGTCGGCATACGTGGGCTGTGCAGGTAGAGGGGGAGGGGCAGTCCATTGGCCAAAAGGTACTTTGGGGGCAGCTGGCTGCACAAACATTACTGGTGGTGCGGACTTGGAAACAGGCGGGAATGCCTCCACTTCGCCCTCGAGGACAATGGGTGTACTTGCAAGTGGGGAGCTGCGTATGGGACGGTTAATCGAACGAGGTAGACCGAAGGGCGAAGTCGGTGGGGGAGAAGCCTTAAGTGTGGGCACCGGCATCTGAACTGGTGCTGAGGGAGTATCCTTAACGGGAGAGCCGGGGGGTGTTGTAGCAAGGTCTCTGACTGGGGATACCCTAGGGACGCCAGAAAGCGAAGGTGTCTGAGGTGGAGGTGAGACCGAGACAGTGATCTTGGGATGCTCCGCCTTAGGTGTCGTGGACGGAGACCTCGTAAATACTGGCGTTGTAGGCAGGGGAATCTTCGTGGGCTTAGAGCCACTCTGCACTTGTTCCTCTGTCTCTCCTTCGTCGGACGCCTCCGATTCTCTCTGCACTGGTTCCTCTGTCTCTGCTTCGTCGGACACCTCCGACGACTCTTCAGAATCTTTCCGCGCCCGTTCCTCTGTCTCTTCTTCGTCGGACGCCTCCGACGACGCCTCAGATTCTTCTTCCTCAGACTCAGACTCTGATGGCACGTCGGACAAGAACGATTCTGCATCATCTTGCAATTCGGCCTCGCCAGTCACTCCTTCCCCGACAATCTCCCCCTCTTCTTCGGCCGAAATTTTTATAAAGGACGAACTCGTTGAGGACGATATTGATTCCAAGGACGGCTCTTGAATCGGAATCGCCTCTGCCGCCTTCTCCTTGGGTTCGACAGATACTCCGCTTGGTTTTACCTCGACTATCTTCGGCTCTTCTGGTTCAAGTTTGGGTGTTACTGGTGGCGTAGACGGTGGTTTGGGTGGCTCTTTAGTAGGTGTAGAGGTAGGCGTGGTCGAGACAGGGGGTTGCGGCGGCGCCTGGGGTGGTTTCGTAGGTGTCGCTTCAGATGGTTCAGCTTTTGGGGTCTTGTCCTCAGTGGAACGGAGGAGATCACTAAATGATTTACTTCCTCCTGACGAGAACGCTGCAAAGCTGCCGCCACCGCTCGAGAACGCACTAAAGGCTCCACCACTAGAAACGGGGGCCGATTGGACCGGTGCCGCAGCCACTGGCGGGAATGCACTCTTAATCGCTCCGCCAGGCATCGAGGACGCCCCAAAAGTAGGCTGAGCAACGCTTGCTTTCGGAGGCGTCGAGGTTGGGGTACCCGACGTCGCTGAAAGCGCAAAAGCAGACAAAGGCTTGGACTCGGGTGGCTTGGGTGCAAAGAAAGGCGAATTCTTGGGTAATTCACCAAAAACACCAGAAGCAGGTGTGACGAACACAGAAGGCGTCGTCTGCAAGCTACTGAAGGCACCGGTAGAGGGACCGGGAGTGGAACTCGAAAAAATGGACGAGGTCGTCGTCGTCACGTTTGGTGGAACCGGGGCCGGAGATGGAGACCTGCTGTCGTCGTCTCTCGCGATAGAGTCTCGAGCCACGAATTGCGAAGTCATGGTGAAAGCCGGTGTGGTAGTAAACGGTGGTGGCGTAGTCGAGATGTCCGTGGCCTTCGATGGAGTGGCGGAAGGTGTTTTGGGTTCAGGCGACTCAGCGGGCTTTCTAGACGCATTTGTTGCAGCCCCTAGAAGACTCGACTCCGGTGGCTTGGACGAATCGCCCGTGGCCCAAACTGGCTTCGCTGAAGGACCATTCTTCGCCGCCGCCGCGCTAAATGCACTTTGGGTGCCGGATGCGAACGCACTGAATGCTCCACTAGTGCTCGTGCTGATGGAAGATGTCGCAAGCGGTGCAGCGCTGGAAACGGCTCCAAAAGATGGTTTTCCGAATGCCGAGGCACCGGTCTGGAATTGACCAAAAGAAGATTGACCAAATGCTGGCTGCCCGAAAGTTGGTGTGGATGCTACCTGGCCAAACACTGGCTGGCCGATACCAAATGAGGGTGAAGCACCAAACAACGCGGCCGAGGGAGCGCTTTCCGTTTTGGATTGAAATGCACTTGTACCGAACGTCGTTGTGGGTTGCTGGGTGCTGGAAAAGGCAGAGGGTTTGGCGAAGGGACTTTTCTGATCGAAAGCTCCAAAAGCAGCGCCAGGTTTAATCAGACTGCCGTCGGTCGACTGTTGACTTGAGGATGCAGAGACGCTAGTGTTGCCGAAGATGGATGGTTTTAAATCAGCATCTTGAGAATTTGGCGTACCAAGGCCGAAGCCACCCAAGGATGGCGCATCGTCTGCAGCCATACTTTCTTCGGGGACAGATGTCAACGGAGGTAGCGTCGGTGTCGCTTGCGGTGGAGCACCGAAACCGAAAGCTGGCTGACCAAATTTGGCCGACCCTGTGGAGCTGAAGGCTCCAAATCCACCAGTAGATGTAGTGGACCCGAAAGCAGATTTGGAGGGTTGTCCAAAGGGTGCTGGGGTAGACGTCGATCCAAAGGTCGGTGTTGTCGCGGACTGCCCGAAGGAAGTCGCTTCGCCGAACACGGAGGTGGGCTGCTGGCCGAATCCAGACTGCGTCTGGCCGAAGACAGAAGTTTGACCAAACGCAGAGGGCTGAGCACCAAATGTGGATGGTTGACCAAAAACCGTGGAGGAGGGGTTGATTGCGGAGGCCTCCGCTGGGGCAGAGGTGGTCGGTGAAATAGTAGGGGTCGTCTGCATATCTGAAGATAATTCACGTACGATGCTACTCGGCACTGACGGTACACTAAGCGCAGGAGTCGGCGCATTCGACGCCGTAATCATCCCAGGATAGGGCGCTCCAGTAACATTAAGTACGTGCCACCCGAGTATCGTCCCATCCGATGCATAAGCATAGAAGATCGGGTGAGCAGGCAGCTCAAGCGCTTCCCCTGAGGCCGTCGAGTGGTGGTATGATTCACTACTCGTCAGGTCTACATCCATTCCGAGTAGGATGGTGTCGTTTTGGTCCTTGTCCAGGGGCAAGCTGGGTGTGGACGTCTCTTCCAAGGCAAGGTTATGCCAACGTTCCCCAGATTCGTCGGCCACACTGCCGATCAAACCGATGTCCGACGACGTACTATCTCCGATGAAGAGTAGTATCTTCGATGGATCCCAGCCCCGGAGACAAACTAGAAATTCACCAGGTGGGCGAAGCCCGGGGAAGGGCAGATATGGGTTGTTGAACCTGATATCTTGCACAGAATTGCTCTTGGAATCCAAGGATGCATGAAAATGAATCTGTTCCACATCCGGTGTCAGTTGCCCCGGTGGAGCGTATATTGTGTGGAACGACGAGGTCGAAAGCCAATGCACGGATATAACACTCATGTTATTGGCTGCAGGGGGGTGGGGTATGCTAAACTTCTGAGTAGCCGTAGCGGTTGGACTGAAAGTGATGATATCACCACTTTGGAGGCCAAGTGCCAATTGCTTGCCCTTCGGGGACCAAGAGACTGTGGGCAATTAGCATGAATTATTGCTGAAAGAATATCATACGCACTTGAAGTTGGCGTTGTGCCGGGTGACTTGCCACCCATCCAACCACCGGATGAGGTGAGTTTCTGCACGTCGAACAACTCCACTGCGAGTGAGCCCGGGCTATTCGCGCAATCCCTCAGAACGGCTACCAACTCAGGAATAGTCCCCGGATTCGGTTGTATTGATAAAAGGGTCACGGAAGATGATGTTGCAAACACGTGGATGGGTTGCACAGGACCTTCACTGCTGAACAGCAATTGGTCGAAGGCGTACACATGGATGGAACCGTCCACATATCCCAGTAGAACTCTGGTGTCATTGCACGCAAACGTAAGAATATGCGGGGGTGCTCCGTTGATTGGGACGCGTCTCTGAGGTCTGTATGACTGTTGGTCCTCAGCTGAAGCTCCTGCAAGCGCAGAGCGCAGATCTGCGAGTGGCGAAAGAATCAAAGCTGGATGCAAGGAACCATCAGCCACCCTAATAGTACGCTGAATACACCTTCCCCGTACCTGACGCGCCACTGGCACCTCGAATGACAGCTGCAAACCATCCTTTTAAATTCAAGGTCGCGAACAAGCTAATCTTTCCCGGGAAGGAGGCTAAATCAAGCGGCGCAGGTGATAGTCTTAGACGAGCGCGCTTATTGAGAAGACGTAGTGCGAGAAACTGGAGAGATCGGAATTAGAGCAGTAACGGTGGGCGCTCCATAAACATACGTCTGCATCCTTCTCCGGGGCTTCACTGGAGCTTTTCTGAATCTGGGGAATGAGAGCTGGCTGGAGCTGGCTAACGTTCGCCATACGCTCTTGAGGGAAGTCGTTGCAAGTTGCGAAAAATAAAGAGTGTGGCCGAGCAGGACCTCCTCGAAATCTTTGAGGTCAATAACAAGCTTAGTGTCACGTGCTTCGACAACCGTCATCATATTAGGTAATAAATATTTTGATCTTGCTAAGTATTGTATTGTAGAAAATAATGCCTTCCAGCGTTCAACATGATCCGAGTCGCTATCGGGATCCGGGATCGTAAAACCGACGCTGCCAGAGAGACGAAGGACCGCCCTGGCCTTCTGGTCAAAATGATGAGATTGCGGAGGCTCAGGCTCACAGAGCCAGTGTTGGCACCTTCCTCTCGGATTGTTGTGGGTCATGTTACCTTTTTGCTTGCTCATTAACATTCCAGCTTTGGTCTGACATGTCTCTCTTCGTTGCACATTCGTTGTCACCGCTGAGAATTTTATGGTGAGTTGTCGCTTGATCGTCGCTCCCAATTCATCTGGCGCATCGTCTTCGGTTGCGTGATGGCGCTTGTGGCAAGTTGAGTTTGACCAATAACTCAGCATTATCCATCCTCATGTACAGTTCGTCTCTACAGCCTGCGCATTCCGTGAAGTGAAAAGACTATAACGTCCGACATCACTACGAACTCGCGAACATGCAAGATAGCTCGAACCACGCACCTAACAACTGTGTCCGTCGAGAGTTGATGTCTACGAAGGTGCGGGATCTCAATTCTACACTAGAGGTCACCTCTACAGTCTGGCCTAGGGCTAACTATGATGGATCGTCCTACGAAGGCGAAATTTCAAAAGATCTTTACACGGTTCAATGGAGAAGATGAGCTGAGACTTTGGCTGATAACTGAGTGTTCCCTACTGGGCTATCCTCCCGCACGAAACAGGACGTAAGGATGTACGCTGTGGAGTACACTATACCCTTTCAGTTCGCCGGCCACTCCGCACCCGCCAATCTACCGAAATGAAGTGTCAGATTTTCCGCTCTGTCGCCCTGATAGACTCCGAGCCGCCCGCGCTGTGTCGGTCGATTACAAAATTTAAACGCAAGATACTAATTGCGTGTGCGACTCGAGAACCCCTTATGACGGGGAACGAGCTCATGGTATTGCTCGTGGTCGGTAAGTAGCGGACATGACATTCACCAGACTGGAAAGGCAAGTGGATTGCTCTCAGTGCACTGCGGTGTCGCGGAGCAAGTCACTGCCCTCGGATAATAGTCTGCATGGTTTCGAACGTTCGTCACTCCCTCTGCTGTGGCCCGTTTGCATCGCAGCCACCTGAAATTCGCACGGGTGGGATTGATAAAGAGCCGAGATAATCCACCACTCCCAACTTTCAGCTTCAACGATGGCCGACCCTTTGAGTAAATTCCCCATTGATCTCAACAAGTACAAAAAGTGCCGCCATCTTCTTCTTATCGGGACTCGGGTCATTGCTGACCATGATCTATTTCTAGATTGACGCTCGACCCATCACAGCCCCAGCTGACCGCAGAGCAAAGGTCCACCCTCCAGGACAATATCGAGCTCCTTCGTGATGCCATCGTCTTGTTTACAGCCACTGGTGCTGCCCGTGGCGTGAGCGGACATACAGGTCGACCATCTTTCTTGTCCAAATGTCTGCCTGCTCAATTCATACATGCAGGTGGTGCCTATGACACTGTCCCGGAAGTTTGCATAGCACTCAGCTTATTCGAGGGCTCGGACAGATACCTCCCAATCCTCTTTGACGAGGCTGGTATGCGTGTTCACGCCGTGTCTGCCCCTACACCGTCTGATGCCTTGACCAACAGGTCACCGTGTCGCGACGCAGTACCTCCTCTCTGCTCTGGACGGCCACTTTCCTCCAGAACATCTTCTGCACTACCGCGAAGCAAACTCCAAGCTCCCCGGCCACCCCGAACTTGGCCTCACTCCAGGTGTCAAGTTTTCTTCTGGTCGTCTCGGGCACATGTGGCCACATGTGAACGGTGTCGCCCTCGCCCACCGGGACAAAGTCGTCTTTTGTCTTGGCTCCGATGGTTCTCAGCAGGAGGGCAACGATGCAGAGGCCGCTCGTCTCGCTGTTGCTCAGGGCTTGAACGTCAAGCTCTTGATCGATGACAACAACGTCACTATCGCTGGTCATCCCTCCGATTATCTCAAGGGATACGAGTTGCAAAAGACTCTCGAAGGACATGGTCTCAAGGTTTACACTGTCCAGGGTGAGGACCTCGATGCTCTCTGGGGTGCAATTGCGTCCGCCATTAATCACGATGGCCCTGCTGCCGGTATGTATAGATGTCGAGTACCTGTAGCCAATCAGCTTAGATTCCCACAGTAATCGCCAAACGCCTCATGGCTCCCGGTGTCATAGACATCGAAGGAAGTACGCACGGACACGACGTCATTCCCGTCAAGGCTGCCACCAACTATCTCGTTTCACGTGGATACCCCGAATCCGTCATTTCAGATATCTTGGGCAGCATCAAACCCTCTGCTGTCCGTTACTCCTACATTGGGTCCACTAAGGAGACAGGCGCTAACCGTGCCGTATTCGGCGATGCAGTCAATTTGGTACTTGACAAGCTTTCGAAAGAGGAGGCTGCTAAGAAGGTCATGGTCATTGACAGTGAGTGACATGTATGGCGTCATGAAGCTGCCAGCTAATCCTCGACCAGGCGACTTGGAGGGTTCGACCGGCCTCAAGGTAATCCACCAAAAACATCCCGAAGTGTTCATTCCATCCGGTATCATGGAGCGCGGTAACTTTGCTGCAGCCGCAGGCTTCGGCTTCGATGCTGACAAGTTCGGTGTTTTCTCCACCTTCTCTGCATTCCTTGAGATGGTTATTTCTGAGATCACCATGGCACGATTGAACAACTGCAATGTCCTCTGCCATTTCTCCCATTCAGGAGGTGGGTATATGCGGTCGCCCGGTGGGGTGGTCATCATCTGATTTCCGTTCCCCGTCTAGTCGATGAAATGGCGGATAACACCTGTCACTTTGGTGTTAACTCGTTCTTCGCTGACAACGGCCTCTCGGATGTTCAATCTTGGTTATACTTCCCCGCCGACCCATTGCAAATGATTGCTATCGTACAACAAGTATTCTTCGAACGGGGCCTGCGCTTTATCTTCTCCACGCGTTCAAAGGTCCCTTACATACTCAAGGAGGACGGAAAGACCAAGTTCTTTGACGGCGACTACAAGTTCGTGCCCGGGAAGGATGAGACGATCGTAGAGGGAACTGCGGGATACGTCGTGTCATTTGGGGAGATGCTGTACCGCTCTTGGGATGCTGTGCTGCAATGCCGTCATGCTGGCTTGGATGTTGGCTTGATCAACAAGTCGACGCTCAACATCGTTGACGAACAGGTAAGCAAATCTGTTCAGTATGGAATGATCATGTTTCGAGCAAATCTTGCCGGTAGACGATCAGAAAGATTGGTTCGAGCCCCTTTGTCCTCGTCGTCGAGTCGCTGAACCAGAAGACGGGTGTACGTATCGATACTTTGTCGTCCCGATGACTGGTCTTTCATCCTCGTTCCGTAGCTCGGCTCCAAGTTTGGTACATGGCTGCTTGAGCGCGGGCTCACTCCCAAGTACGGGTACATGGGCACCGTCAAGGAGGGCTGCGGTGGTCTTAGCGAGCAGATTCCTCACCAAGGTCTCGATCCTCAATGTAAGAGTGATCGCTTCCTTCGCTTGTCTAGTTCCCCGAGTTGATTTACGTGTCCCTGTAGCGATCATCGTCAAGATCAAACAATTGTCACAGTGAGCCTGTTCACCTCGATGGTGTTACAGGACACGGGGATACTATGACGGGAACGTGACATAGACGAAAAAGAAAAAGAAAAAGAAACATGCCAGCAAATAAGCAGTGTACTACATGTCCGTACGGTTCTGTAAAATGATTCGTACAAAAATTATCAGGTAGATAACCGTAAATTTCTCGAGTCAAGTGTGATTCGGACCTGGGGTTTTGTGCCTAATAGTCCGCACAAGGCCCTACCCGAATCCCGATCCGGGCTACTTTTCAGTGTTTCCAGGTGAGAGTTCGAGATCGTATCGAGTACACACCAATGACTCCAAGTATATAGAGAAAAGTTGACTCCCTCGTCAACGCCTTTGAAGCGGTTTTTACAGTGCTCTACTGCAGATGTCACAATCACGACTTTCGACCCACTCATATCCTCGCTGTGTTGGTGGCCGGGGGTTCACACGGTCCTCGTCCGTTTGACACGAAGATCACCAAAATAGGTAGAATAACATGCTTACAGACAGGTCATCATGTGAGCAAGATCTCCAAGTATCCTACTTCACATCAATGAAGCGGCATAAAACGTGAAACCGGGAGCAGCCGGCTGGCTGGGTTTCGGGATCAGGCGATACTCCGGAAGTTGGCATGATCATACTCAGGACCTTGGTGGGGACGGGCAGAACCGAGACCGATCTCATCGCCCCCGGATTCAGACGCACCTTGACGACATGCCTATGGCACCTTAGGGCGCCCCTCGGCAACTTCCGAAACCGAGTCACAGGAAATCGAGGCATCGTCCGGCGTTCTGCGAGCTCAAGCAAACGACCCACACTGTTCCACTTGCAACTTCGACTGGCCAGCTAGGGCTTGGCTATCTGATCCGGTCATTTCGCTGGTAAGCCAACCTGTACCTGTACCTGACCCGCACCCTACCCTTTTGAACTGCTCACATTGTCTCATAGACTTCGTTTTTATATTCCCGCTGATACCAGTGTCCATGATTCGCTCGTGAGTACTGATTATTTTTCATACCACTGGACTTGTATTATGCTGCAATACTACTGGGTCGCGTTTTCGCGATCTGGTTTTGGTACGAAGACTGATCCGACGGTGGAAAAGACGTTGATTTTTCCCACAGGACAACAGGAAATTTTCGATTTATGCGGTCAAGCGCTCGCTGATCTGCGGGACGGCGTACGTATCATACGGCGGGAGAAACTAGTACACAGCTGCAATCCTCGGGTTTTGCCGGCCACTGCACATCCCGGGCCGCCTCACGCGGTGGGTGCGTTCTGCACGCAGAGATTAGTGTCTATCAAATGGTGAATCAATACTCCCACGGGAGACGTTGATAAATGGACGAAATGGGGGTGAACATTCAGCTCCCAGACTGAAATTGGCCTCGATTCACTTCCTGTCTGAGTGGAATTACAACCGACACCGTTTACTCTCCACCATGTTATCTTTCATCACTTCCTTATTGCGTCGTTCCCGGCAGATCGACTCGGGACATGAAGTCCCCCTCGCTCCCGAGCTCACAAGAGAGCTGGAGGAATTACGGAAATTTTCATTGAACTCGGTATGCATCCTCTTTGCAGGCGTCACCCTTAACTGAGACGCGTATTGTATGTTGTCGTATAGCTCATGATGTTTCTTGGGTCAGTGCCGATTATAACTGTAATGTATTGGCGCATCGCTGACAATGATACAGCATACACTTGATTGCAGGATCCAAAGCACTAGCGCCGTTGACACTCGCACTTCTTATTTATACCATCAGTCTCCATCTCGCTATTAGTGCTAGTTTCCTCCAGGTAAATTTTTCCCCTTCCCGATCTTTACTCGTTACCCGCTTGTTCATCAGCGTCTAATCTTCCCCTCAGAGTTGCCCCTTCCAGTCTAGATTTCTCCATGCCATCCCCTTCCTCGGTATATCCTGCATGGCTGTTGTTGAGCTCGTCATGGGTGTGCAATCACCCGCTCTTGCAGCAGGTGGTCTATTGGTGGGCGCCTCGCCGTTGCTCATAATAGCCATTTATCATGCAAGGTTGTACGCTGAGATGGCCTCGGCGCGCCTGCCTGTGCGGTTGCATGAGGTTGCACCTCTCATGCCAGGTTCCACTGAGGAGGTAGCCGTGCCGAGCTAAAGGACACTGTATGCACCCACAGTGCTAGTGATATTATTCTAGACACCCATTCTTGCTTCATTCAAACTTCAGACTGTGATTTGTATACCTGTTTGGGTACTGGCCGTGCCCACGATGAACCAGGACATTGTAAACATTTATTGATATACACTCCATCCTCTCTTTGGCTCATCCGCAATGGTCTCTGAGCAAAGAGGAAAACTAGATAAGTCATGCTGTAAGACATGTTTTGGGATCGCTTAGATGCTCATGGGCCAATGAGAGAGGCTCTCAGTGCAGAAGAATTCTTAAACCATCGTTCGTTTCAGCCGTTTTGCATGCGGGCTGTCTCAACGGGGCTACTACGTTTCCAATGATCGATCGGTTTCGATTTCTGCTCAGCGGTCATGCTCCGTGACGTCATCGGAGTGTCACGCGTCACGCTTCCCTCGTGTAACCTTTAGTTTAGTCTTCCACGTGCCACGTCCACACTGCGCCCCTGTGGTTCTCGGAATTAAGGAACGTCTAGACCCACTGCCATCGACACCAAGCCTTTGTTGTGGCTTTGCATTGGTGTCCATTCAACACAATGGATCTCATACCCAGGCTGGGCCAGAGAGAGCTGGTGTGATTGATTCGGAGAATGTATGATAAGATCTAGTTTAGTAGGGGCCACAACCGTGATAGTCTACTGCGATCTAATTGCCTCCGAGGTTCTCTGCTTAGCTTGACACGAAGGTGGTATCAGCGAATGCGTCACTGGCGGCAGGTGCCAGCACGGGCATCATCCGCTCAGGTAATGCTGCCGCGGACGTTTCAGCACACTGTCTTCTGTGGTGAATGACTATGGTGACCAGCGGCAAGACACCAAACAAAATTCCAACGGTCGCAAGGGTACGCGATTGTACGTTGGAGACTAACTCGATGCCGGCCATGCAAGAGGTGCCCAGGAGGGGTATAACATGGAGGAATCTTGACAACGTAGGATAGTTCTAGGGTGAATATCAGATCACGAAAGATGGGTGGAGGAGAGTTCTTACATGAAGGAAACAAGGGCTGATGGTGAGACGAAGACTAATAGTATAAATGAGGAGCGTGAGCACCATCTGTTGAGTTACCAGGCGTAGACTAGTTCTGAGGGAGGAAGTACTAGTGCTTACCGGTTGATGGAAACGTTTGAAGGGCACGTAGTGGTAGCAGAACAAGATGTTATTAGAACTCAGATGCTGAGTTCGTATACATGTACTGGTGACTCGCTTATGTAATAGCGGTTGCC
>JBBPNE010000180.1:0-39635 GCA_038090735.1 Xerocomellus amylosporus | reverse complement strand
GGAACAGTCCCAAGTGGGACCCCGGCGGCGCGTGTCTCCCAACCGTACGTCTTTGACACAAGCGCTCTCCCGCGACAATATTAAGAACACGACCGCTTGTGAACATCCCGCATAGAGACGGCTGGATGGCTCATCAATGAGCGCTGAGCACCTGGCAAACACGGATACGATCTTCGCCCTCCAAGGCACCTTTTCGAATTATTGAAACTCGATCATGTCCCTCCGAATGATCTGCGTCTGTACGAGGTCCCAATGTCTCATCCTGTATCCGACAGCGATGGCGTTCTTGGCGGCCTTTCCATCTCTGACTTCAAGTTAGGGTCACTCTTGTGTGTTTCACAAAATCTGGAAAATATAATATATTTACGCCACAGCCCCAGAAGGATCATCTTCACCTTATTCTCGGTATGTATCGATTATGATCTGAGCGTCGCGATTGCTTAGCCTTTGTTTTGATAGCTATCTCTGGGGATCGTGTGTCGGATCCGGGGACGGAGACGAGCGGCGACGGAGCGAGAGTGGGAACGGGCGGCAGCGCGAGGCGCTGTCCGGCTCCACGAACTGTCCTGCGAGGGTGGGTGGGAACACCTCGCACACCGCGCCAGGGTTCAATGGAACCCAGTGCGAGGAGGAGACCGACCGCCAGGGAGGACGACTGGGTGAAAACTCGACCGCGAGCTACACTGCTCAATGAGCCAGCGAGTGCGGGAGGTGGCGCGAAAGGAAGACGCGCTGCGCCACTTTCGTCCAGAGACGGTAGGCATTCCACTGACGTGGCGTATTTGCAAATATGTACTCGCCCTCGTACGAACGATTTCCCTACATGCACCTGCACACACTCGTCGGTTTTCAAAATAAATTTTAGCCATTGTCATCATCCTCGGGGGTCGGAAGTGAGGATGAACAGTTCACCCAGAGTCGCACGATCCAAACGTGAGGGTATGCAGGCGCGAGTCTTAGCCATGACGATGGGTACCCGCACCAATACTAGTACCCTGATTCGGTTCCGGTCAGGTGTCTCAAGATCTCAAGGATAAAAGCTTACGAAAAGGTGTCTCGGGATACCCGGTGGATGCTGACATTAATGCTCTTTGAGCTTACTTGTGCTAAAAGTGGAGTCCTTCCGCATCGTTGTATATCTACGATCCGCATTACTTACCTCTCATCAGCGCCCATTTATCAACCGCCGGGTCTCCCCTTTGCCGCTTAGGAATGCATATTAGTAGCATTGACTGGACGACTGGTTCTGGCAGGTGGCGACGTAATCGGGGCCACAGAGCAGCTTTTGTACATGAGCTTGCGCCACAAGCGAGCGTCCAGTCATACCTCGCCCGACTACGGGTGTGGCTGGCGAGCAAAACCTTGAAGTGCGGAGTCGAGTCATAGCCTTGGGGTGAATGTACGTCTTTTCACAGCCGTGCTTCGCACTCGCCGGCGCCACCCACGGAATCTTCGAAATGTTTAGTGATTTCTGTCGTGTTCTCCTCAAGTTTAACTCGGTTGTGGTCCTTCAGTAGTGATGAGGTTCTTCAGACAGCGGTTGTCGTGCTTTCCCTTGGAGCGATCACATGTTGTCAAGTTGACACAGCCGGCGGCACGGATTAGGCTAAATTAAACTTGGAGATCTTGTCCCGTGGGGGCCGGCGGTGTGGTCTCGAAGGAGATACCAGTTGAATTCTTTTCTTTTTCATAGGACGCTCAAGCTGACACTGTCACGACCACGGGCCCCGGTGCGCCGTCAAGTTTCAGTTTTTTGGCATGGGTAATTAGATCTTTAGACCGTACGTGTCTGCAAAGTTGACGTTTTTGTTCTCAGCCACGCAC
Organism: Xerocomellus amylosporus; assembly: GCA_038090735.1. Taxonomy (NCBI): domain Eukaryota; kingdom Fungi; phylum Basidiomycota; class Agaricomycetes; order Boletales; family Boletaceae; genus Xerocomellus; species Xerocomellus amylosporus. The sequence goes on along the minus strand of JBBPNE010000180.1, from coordinate 37,811 downwards.
TGTCCTTGTGGAAAACGAGATCGATCGCACTTCCGAGTCAAACGCTCGTTTGAAAGGTGTCGCCCTGGAATGCCAGTCACGCCGTGGCCCTCTGCGGAACTATCCCATTATCAGCATCATCTCAACTTGGTAAGTCAGCGTCGGTGACATTAATCGTTGACAACAACAGCCTTCTCTCTTCATAGGCTGAGTTGCCGACCCCTCTACAACGTCAGTCAGTCAGGCCCCCCGATTTCGGTAGTCTGGATCATGCCATCATGTTAATATCCACGAAGGCATCACGTGTATGAAACGGCCGTCCATAAAACCCCCAGGCGTCCAGGTGTCCGGAATCCATCCCGCCCTCTGTATTGTATTTCCTCGTCACCGGCAAGCATGTCGTTCCTCAAGGTACCCATCCTCCTTCCGTCCGTTTGGCTCTTCAACGTATCGTTCATGTCCCCCAACGCCCCTCCTGCCGAATCTGAACGTGTACACGGTGCCTTTTACGAACGTATATGTCCAGCCATGTTCCCGATTTTGCACAGGGTATGATTTCCCGCCACGGTCGTGCGACGTACGTGACGACAACAACTGACCAACCCGGATGTCACAGCTCTCCGCATCCATTCCTTGCATCGCCGAGTTGGTCGTCGCACTCGCCATCAACTGTCCCTCCACCCTCTCCTCCGAGGTGCTCTCTCGGCTCGTCCTCTCCGGCCAACTACCCACCCCCAGCGTCAACCGTTACTTCTTTTTCGGGTCCGCCGTCGCCGCCATCGGCGGTCTAGGACGTCTCTGGTGTTTCCGCGCGCTCGGACGCCACTTTACCCATCACCTGGCCATTCGCAAGGACCACAAGCTCGTCACCACCGGACCGTACGCGCTCGTCCGACATCCGGGGTATCTGTTCGGGGCGTTGAGCGCGTTGGGAATGTCCCTCGTGATCGCCAGCCCCGGTTCGTTCGCGCGCCGCTGTGGCTGGCTCGAGACGACGTTTGGAAGGCTCGTCATTGGGGTTTGGGCGATGCAGAACGTGCTGGGTTGGGTGCTCAGTTATGCGCGGTGTCGGACGGAAGATGCGCTCTTGCGGGAGGAGTTTCGGGAGGAGTGGGATCGTTATTCGCAACGGGTGAGGTATCGGATGATTCCGGGTGTATACTAGGCGCAGACTGTAGCATGTGTGCACGGGCGATGTGACAGATTGGATACCTCCCTGGTGGATAAACGATGAATGTATAGAATCCCTTGCAGTAACGTGGGTCAGATTTGAAATTTGAACAAGGACAACATGTCCCACATTCCGAAAAGCTGGCGCAAGTCTGCCACTTTTTGATATGACTGCCATCATCATCATCATATCAAGGGAATTTGACAGGCCGCACGACTGCCGCAAGCCGCCGGGAAGCCTCGCTAAGTTACGAGACAGTGGTTTCATTTCAACTCCATAGATTTGAAAATGCGGCTTGTACAAATGGAGACCGCCTCGCGTAGCCAGAAAAGCCGGCGGATGCCGTCCCCAGGTCTCACAACTCAATGGACGGCCCTTGTTTTCTCAGGCTTGTCTTTCAAAGTTGTTACATGTCGATCATCATGATCCATATCGACCCCGTTGATCGATCTGCACTGTTTACTCGAGCGTTGACAGTGAACTCGTGAGTTGCTGTGAGATAACGATTCTGCACGAGACGTTCGAATGATGCAAACTGTAACACGTAATATATCAGGGATCCAACATGCGTACCAGGCGCTCACTGTTTCATCCGTATTTTTGGGGTTGGTTCTTTGAGCGGATTGGTCGTGCCTGATGGTTGGCGATGGTGCTCAACGTCATTCCCGGAAGAACGAATATCGAATCACGAGCGTGAGCTTGAGACGCAACAGTGAACGGGACCCGGGCCGAGCTCGATCCTTGGTTTATCACGTTCCTCATACTTGCTGTTGACTTGGAATGCCCAAGGTACCCAGGGATGACGCGCCTGGACTTACGCACACACGACTTGCAAGGCGGTGACGTACGGGGTATGGGGAGAGAGGGGGGTGATGGAATGATGGAACAGACGAACCCTCTGATCGTCTGATGCCCAAGTTGCGTGTTTATTGACTACGAAAAGTCCAAGGGTGCGTTTACACACCGTCGGATGCGGTCGACCCACGAGATGCATATAGCGTACCATTGTCAATCGATTTGCGTTCAAAGATTCAGCCATCGCTCCGGCCGGAAGATGTTCAAGGGACTCAACTGTGTTCTGACAGCTCAGTGAGATGGCGACAACGTGGATATAAAACAAACCCTTAGAACCCGGCTCGAAAGAACCGACTAGGCACAATGGTTGAGCCCAGGTCGATGGCACTTTGGAAGTCCGAGCAGATGATGGCAAGTTGAATTGAAAAGGCAGGGCTACAGCTCAGACTGACCAAGCTGCACCAGGTGCACTCTCGCGGTGACCGACTCCGAGCTTTGTTGAATCTGGCACTTGACTCTCCAGAAATTCCCTGACTGGTAGAAATTCGCATCACATAAGGAGAGAGGCTGTCAGAAGAAGATTCACCATGTGCGGAGTTATTGGCAGAAGTTCTAGTGCCTTTCGCCCACGCGTTACCCATCATCAATAATCCCTCCAAAGCTGGAACAAGTCCAACGCGATTTACGCAGGCGTTATCCTTGCGAATCAATGTCGGCATCGCGATTCGCCCTTGTTATGTGTCTGGACTCTGGATCATCAATATCGTTCAGCTTCTTGTACCGGAGGCCACCGGGGCCACAAATACGGGCTAGCGGTTTCCCCGCTTCAGAAGATGAAATTTGCACTATAAAATCCTCGACGAGTCTTGGCTCCTTTGAATGATGTCTGCCCTGGGACTCCTCGAAGTCGAGAGGCGGAGTTCATTGTTCCTTTCTTTCGCATTCGCCGTAGTCGGCTTTTCCGTTGGAGTGAATGCCTTGGTCAAGTGCGCCAAAGCAAAGATACGTGCACTTGATACTAACCCACGCCAGCAGAGCGAACAAAGAACGGTCTTATATCAACCGGCTAGTGGTCCCCCATGGCATCATCGACATCGGCATTCATGGTGAGCAACTGAAGTCTCATCCGGACTCATGTCCAACGCTAACAACGTCCCACAGACGTGTTCGCCACGGGGGTAGTCATCACCGCCATCTGCGCCATCCTCGCCATCCTCTCCGGCGTCTTTTGCGCGTTCACGTGGTGTCCCATCAAGCAAAGAGCGTCTTTCTTCCGAATCCAATCCTGGGCGCTCTTTTTTTGCGCCGCGTGGCTGTTTGGGACCCTCGTGACCTACGATTACTTTTTTGCCAGCCAGTCGGCACAGACCACCATCAATCTCCACGGCCTCCGTATCCCAGAGCCCGTCATTCAACGTCTTGCAAACCTCCTCGATTTCGCACACGCGTTTCGAGATGTATACTTTTGTGCGTTGGTTTCATGGCGTGGTCCTGTTGGGGGCATTGGTTGACGTGTCGCATGTTGTAGTGAGGTTGTTGGCGGTGTTACCCTGGTTTGCATTCATTTCGGCTGTGGTCGCAGGCGTAGTGTTGCAACTCGCAGCTAGTCGTGCAGCCTCAAACACCGAACAGGACGAGAAGCACGATCGTGTCGGACCATAAATCCAGGCGTGAGTTCTTATTTAGAATTCCAGAGGATTGTCATTCGTGCTGACCTGGGAGACAGAACTGGCACGTCTCCGTGCATGACTGAACGATTTTTCCATTAATCCTTCCTCGAGGTCGCAATTTTCCGATAAGATTGCAGTGTTGTATGTATTTCGATATCGTCGGGGCGCTCTAGAATCCGGGCGGGGTGACGCGGAGCTATGTATTCTCCTTCTCAATGTATTTGGTGTATCATTCGACCATTTGCGGAGATGCCGCAATCTCGGTGGATTCTTTCCGGCTTGATTTCTCTCGATTTGGCAGACTATGGGGATTATGACAGTAGGGTTCCTGCATCCAAGGCTAGCAAGACTTGGTGGAGCTCGTGATATAAAATGCCACTGACGACTCTGCGACGCTGTACCTTTTTCTCCTTGGCGAACTAGCCGACCTGGTTATCGACCAACCCCGACCAAACTCTGATGCGTATGTGTTCTGGACCACAGACACATCCGTGGCCGCCGTAGGTCCGCGCCTCAGGAAGGGGGGGATCAAGTGCGGAACATTACCTGCTTTAGCGAGATCTCGAAGAGCGAGTGCAGCTCTTGGTCCACCCGGGGGTGATGTAGTCCAGATATGCTCGTCCCAATGCGCACGTTCCTGGGACGTCTGCTCGTGAGCGAGCTTGTCTCGATAAACAAGATCGAGACTGCGTTGCGCATCTTTGAAAGTACAAGGCAGTCGTTCTCGCAGGACATCGCCCACAAGTGCCAAAAATTTGGGAGATTGTTGGGTTTCAAGACGAAACCTATCTCCTACATAAGAATGATACGGACTTAAATCAGATCAAGAGTGAGTCTGGCAAAATGAGGGGCGGTACTCTATAAGAATCTGAGCATGCCAAAGGAAAGTTCGCAATAAATGTTGGTATGATGTGATTGGGATATAAGGTGTCGTATATATGCCACAGGGGGCATCACTACACTAGGGCTGCAGGTTCAGATGCAAGAATGTTCCGTTTCAGCACGCACGAAGAAAATTAACGACGGCGAATACGCAATAGTAATAGTAGAGAGATACACTATGATCAAAGGGTCAATGACATTAGTAGTGTGTGACGTGGAGGGTAAGTATACTTACCTAACGAGCGTTCTTGGTCATATCCGACACCGAACCAAGCAGGCTACGACCAGTGATAGCGTACGAGAGCAAGGATTCTATGCAGACAAAGGCGCAGACTGTGTCCCCGAACGATGTTATTACGACCATCCCATGCCCATGCGAACAACGAGAAGCGTACCAGCGACGAGGGCGCCGAAGCCGGGTATGGCATGTGCAGGTCCAAAGGCGCCGCTGATGCACTCACCTTGGCTCGTGCCTGCCAGCGCGTCAGCGATACCTTTATTTCCGTTGGAAGTGGCTAGCGCGGCTGGGTCGGCCGTTGCAGGGTTGTGGAGTTCGGTACAGGCGGTCGTCGGGGACATCATCGTGCGTCCTTGGTCCGACTCGGCCGGTGCTTGGTCCGAGAGGAAAACGAGCGCCGCCCCGGGGGTGGGGACTTTGACATTGCAGACATCGTTAGTCTGGTCGCAATCAACGGTCTGGACATCAACAACCCCGACAGGTCGTCCATCAGAGTCAAAGACGTCGTCAATCGTCTGACAAGTCCACGTGATATTATGCATCTGTGTGACGGACGATGCTGAGAGGTATCTGGTGCAGACCTAAGCCGTGGGCAGGAAGAAAAAGGACCAAACCTTACTTGACTCTGACTTGAGATGGGACCGTCCCACCGACGGAGATACTCGCTGTGTAATCACTCGCCCCGGAGTTGTCATCGACAAAATTCATCAGAGCAACACGGGTTGGGTGTCCGTTCTCGTAAATAGCATAGCCTGTTGTGAACTCGTTGTCACTGTTCATCTGAAGTTGTACGCCAAAGGAAGTTGGTGGGGGAGGATTAGGGAGTGTAGGGGGTGTTAAAATGACATCATCGTAGCTGGCGGCACTGGTGTAAGACGCAGAGGCAGCTGTCACTATCCCATAGGGTTGCTGGACATGAGGGCCGTAGAGGGCGTCGGACGCGTGTGCAATACCGATCCCTAGTAAAAAGGAGTGGACGAGGAGAAGACGCATGCTTGCTGCCTACTACGGGGGCATGAACATTAGGAAGCTGATCGTTGAATGTCACTTACAACTCCTCTATAAAACAACGAACACTATGGAAGTTGAAAACAACAACGGAGGTGGGGCCAGCGCCAACTTACAGCATGGGTCGTTACATAACAAGCGGTGGAGCAGGTCGAGACTGTCGTTCCTACTACCCACGTGATCCCTCCTGCTCAAGTCAAGTTGCTGGTAATGGCACTAGATTTAAACGCGCAAACCGCCATTGATTTGCAGGAGGCTCGGGATAAGGTCTCGTTTGACCTGCAAGTGATTCGGGACTATCTTTTCGGTGACTGCCCCGTGATCAACGATGTCCGAGACGACGTTTGACTCACTTGCGATGATTTGACGCAGCTGGCAGACACAATTGGGAGAGTTTTGAGCGGATTGAAAGCGTCCTTCGTAAAGAGCCAGTGTTTGACAAGTCGTCCAGGTGAGCTTATCTACTTGATCATGCCCCCAAAGTCGCTCACTGGCAAAATATCAAGGGATTTCATTGGAAGAGTTGAAGCGTATAAGAGGGCTCTTGCCATCACGAAACGCTTGACAGAGTTGCGGAGATTACATCGATGGACGTCGGCACAGACATCTCAAGCCATGATAATATTGTCAGAATCGCTTCCGATTACCTTGCACGACCTCGGTATGTGTCAGCAAACCTCTAGTCCATCCACTCGTTTACTCTGTGGTAGCCTTCGAACCTGTCTTCCTTGGTCAGGGATCTGCTGATTTAGTGGACGAGTATTGGGAACTCGTAGCTAACAAGGGAATACATGGGTAACCGCCTTTCTCTACGCATCTTTGTGTCATATATTGAGTTATCCCAGATGCTACCTCCAGACCGAGCTTGGTCACGGTACAAACGTCGCGAGGTTGGAAACAACAGCAACTTATCTTCCCGACACCGAGGAATTTGAACTCCATTCACCGACCTTGACTAGCACAAAGTGGTGGATCGGCGCACTGGGCAAGACAGCCACGCACGGAATCGTACAATCCAAGTTAATTTTACCGGGAGGCAAGGACGTGGGCCCTCACCTATTTCTTGTCCAGTTGAGATCGTTAGGTTTGTTTTACATTTGCGACCGCTTTCATATCCTCTGACGTCGTCTAGAGGATCATTCTCTATGCCCGGGAATTACTGTTGGGGATATCGGCCCTAAAGCCGGGGGAGGTAATGACCTCATTCACGTTGTGGTCCAAATTGTTGGTCAACTGCTTCCCAGGATCAGCTGCATTGGACAACGGATTTGCTAGGTTTGACCACGTCAGAATACCCCGGAAGAACATGTTCTCGAAGTTCGCAGTGGTTACTGAAGATGGTCGATATATTAAGCCCCAGAACCCAAAGCACAGTTTTGGAGGCGTATGTCTATCGGTTTTCAAGCTTGTTCATATGCTCAATCCTCCCTCAGATGATGTATATCCGTGCGAGGTAGCCAGATATACCGCGGTAGCTTCCACTTCTGATGGTTTCTCTTAGAATGATTGCAAATGCAGGATGGACTCTCGCAAGAGGTATGTCCCCAATTCCGGGAATCTTCTTTCCATTTAATCGGAAGAAAAGGTATCACTATTGCGATCCGTTATACCACTGTCCGCAGACAAGGAGAACCTGATCATCGTGGATTAGAACGTCAAGTTATCCAATACCCTTCCACTTATTATCGCCTTCTCCCTATACTCTCGCGTTCGTATGTATTCATTGGATTGGGTCGTCAAACGGTTCGTGTTTCATTGTGTAGGGATGTGCCTACCTAAACAAAACTCTAGTCCAAATCCTTTTCCACGCTAACAGAGCGAATCGAACAAGGTGACTCGGGTTATCTTGCCGAAATTCATGCTATTCTTTGTGGCCTAAAGGTTCTGGTCTCTACTGAGACCATCAGTGGTCTCGAGAGCGCTCGTCGTGCCCTGGGTGGACATGGTTACAGCATGTTTGCCGGAATAGGACGCCTTTATGCCGACTATCTTCCGGCCGCCACGTATGTTGATTCACCAATCTGACTCCTATTGCTCATTGTCTGTTAGCTATGAAGGGGACAATTTTGTGCTGGATGGGCAGGTTGTCCGTGCGGCCCTCAAGTCATACAACCTCTTAGCTTCAACTCCGGACCGTCCTCTGGGTTCGCATTCAAATTATCTTCGTCTTCTCTCCGGGAGTCAGTTGAGCCGACCGGTGATTTGCACAACGATGTGGCAGGACCATGCAGCGATAATATATCTCCTGGAATGGCGTGCTGCACTAGCAGTCCAGAGCGCCGCACAAAACTTGGCTCATCCCGACGCCGGTATCAATCACAGACTCTCAAAAGCTATTACTGAGGCATTTGTAGCGACTCAAGTAGGCGATATGGTGTTTGATCTGAACCAACTGTCGCAGAATGAAGCCGGTGCTCTCGGAGACCTATATCTCCTAGTATGTTCGTACCATTCTGTCAAGCCCATGCCTGATCACTTCGATCCCTATATTCAGTATTTACTAATTACCACGGAGGAGGCCTTGGCCGATCTCTTCGCATTCGGCTTGTTACAACGCGGGCCTGACCAGACGGATCCGACACGAGACCTACGTGCAGCCATCAACACTGTTTGTCTCCGTCTTCTCCCCAATGCTGTCGGGTTCACCGACGCATTCTCCTTCCCCGACTGGGCACTCGATAGGTTTGTTTCGATCCATTTGATTAAACGGATCGCTTACTTTCCCGCACCCAGCGCGCTCGGCGTGTCCAACGGACGCGTCTACGAGGAACTATGGAGGCGAGCTCAGCTTGAGCCCCTTAATCAGACAAGCACCACCCCTGGATATGAGGTGAGTTTCGCGGTCGTGGTTTGGTAGCACTTGTTCAGTTGGCTGTAGGAGAGCCTCAAGCCGATGCTGGAGGAGGGGAGGCGGATAGCAAGCGCGGCAAAGAGTCGACTTTGAGAAGATTTCAAAGCAAAAATCCCGCTCGATTCGCCTCACGATTTAATGCACCAGCGGGATAAGGAGATGTCTCGTGATGTGACGGTAGTAACTGCGACCACGCTTTTCACTTCGGGTGGCAATGTGACTCGAATAGGCTGAAGTTGGGTTCGAATTCGGGAAACATGGCCCTGGGTTTCATGACTTCAGCACCATCGACACAACCGTGCCAGTGCGGCCCAGTGCATCGAAAGAAATGGCTGACCTTGCGTGGCCGAGGGAGTCTTGACCTTTGATATCATCCCTTGCGATATGTCCCCACTGGCCGCAGACAGAGAGACGTACCCGGTTAGGTTTAGGGTAACCTAATCATCCCTTTAAAAAACCCGAACGACCTGTCGCCTACATGCATATAGTTTGTTGACGAGTCTCGCCCTGTTCCACATCTCTGCATCGCGGCCGGTGCACCAGTGAGTATATCGGAGTCAGTGCTCCTACTCAGTAACTCACCTTCCTTTTTCGACCTACCTCGTGCTTCGCGGAAGTTGCTTCGAAAGACTGCCCTCGATTCGTGGCTTTCGCAGCAACTTCCAACTCAAAGTACGCTCCCAGTGAAAAGCCATCCAACGTTCTCGAATCGTGGAGCGATTCCACGCATTTTAAGTACATACGACGATAGTCAAATATGTCTGGACGGTAGGTTTCCTCTGGTGTTTGCCAATTGTCGCGATTCACACGGATGCGACGGTGCTCTCTTTGCACATGCAGATACAAGTCTCATGGGCATGTGCCAAATGAAGGTAGCTCGTCAGCGGGTCCATTGGTTGCCTATGTGTACGTCCTCCTTTCGAACGATTCGCTCTCTGAGAATCTAAGTATTCACTGTTCACCATTCCTATCAGGCCATCATCCGAAGAAACCGCCCCGTTGCTGCCTGGAAAAGCACGACGGACGATATCCCGAGACGGATGCAAGTTAATTACATACGGCCTACTCGCGTTATTGGCCTTCCTCTTCGTCAGCGTCAACTTATACCTGCACTTTTTCAACTGCCCCTTGTATCCAGGGACCATGAACGCCATTCGTCGCGAATGGGAGAATGACGTGGCGCAACACGACCTCATGCGAGCAGAATGGCGGCTTGAGAAACAGGAACACGACGCAATTGAGGAGGGGTGGAAGCTTGCGATAGAATGGCACGAAAAGGACGTGGCGCGTCGGATTCGGGAAGAAGACGAGCGTCAAGAACGGGTAAGACAGGGATGGACGCAGGAGTTCGAGAGGCATGCGCGCGAGGTCGAAGAATACGAAAAGGCAGTTGTACGCAGGGTGCGCGAAGAGCAAGAGCGGCAAGAGAGGGCCCAGAAGGAATGGAATCAGAAAGTCCGAGAGCATGAGAAGGAAGTTTCACGTGGGATGCAGGAAGAAGAGGAGCGCCAGGAGAGGATCCGGGAAGAGTGGTCCAAGGAGGTGGAGAAGCACGGGCACGAGTGCGAGGAGATGGAGCGCCGCGAAAATCAACGCCGAGAAAACGAGCGACAAAAGTGGCGGCGTGAAGTCGAAGACCACGATCGAATCGAGGAGGAGCGCAGGAAACGCGAGGAGGAAGAACGCCAGAAACTCGACATGTTCTGGGGTGGTCTTAAGGCGCATACATGCACCACATACGCAACCAGGGAGTACACTGCGCAGCTCATGAACCTACCCGCAACTTGGGAGCATCGAGTAGAGGCATGCAAGATTACACCACTTGAAGTCCACGGGATCTCGTATCTCCCAAAAAGTTGTGAAGATAAGGTATGGGATGTTAATTAGAGCCTGAAACCCCAGGATTGACGTTGTGTTAGGGCCCTGGTGTTGTCATCGGAAGATGGGAGATTAGTGGGCGTGAACCGGATTGTGCAACGTTTTGGAACCGGTACAAGGACAAGGAAAGTCTTTTTTCGATCTATAGATTCGGTGTTACGCCAAATTGACGATCACTATAGGGTTGCACGTCTCCGGGATCGGGAAAGCGGGTGAGCTACAAATCTTGTGAACTCTGCATGAATTTAATTAGTCCACACCTCAGCGCGTTGAACATTACCTGGAAAATCTTCCAAAGGGGAGCGACTGGCGAGAATTCTGTGCCACAACGCCAGCTCGCTTCCGTGGCGTGGAGTTCTCAGGTGCACAGGAATGCTTCCAATACGTACGTTGTAACTGGAATTGTCCGGGAGACACTGAACGATTTATACTCGCAGAAACTGGGAACGTATGGCCACTGGGAGATCGATGACGCTAAGTGTCAGTGAAAAGAACATGTCGTTGTTTTCCAAGCTTCCGTGTCTTCCTTGTTCGGTAAGATTTGAAGGTGCACATATACACAAGCGATGATCCCTTGTACGATATGGATATTGGCAGACTTTGGATAAAAGTTCAGTTGTCCGAGTCCGATGCACAGATTATCGATCATCGATAGCAACGGAACGGAAGATCTGAGATCTGATTCTCCACGCCTCCCCGTCGAGATAACTTCACATCTGCACCTATCCATGCGTCTCGGTACGCCGCTCACTCGTCTCTCTTTCCATCTCCTGCTCGATGCCTGAACCTTCCGACTCGACACCTCTCGACCCGTCAGGGAAGGACAACTCTGCTCATGATGCACAACATGGTGTCGCGGCCAAATCAAACCTATTGTGGGAGTTTCATGATAATGGCTACATGAAGATCGATGGAGAACCAGTGACTACCGGAGTGGTAAGCCTGTACAAGCTCTTATCACGACATCCTGGTTACACCATTTCCCTTGCTAGCTCTTAAATTACCGCTTCTTGCACATGGATGGCACGGAGAACCAGAGGCGAGCAGTCCGCAGCACCATCCACACAAGACTAAAGCCAGATGGTGCTGATTTCGTGACTTGGGAGGACTGCGCGGGCGTCAGATTCCGTGAGCTCCAAGCCACGGATAGCTCCGCCCGAATACGAATCACGTTCAAAGCTGAGGGTAAGGATAATTGGTATTGGAGCGCGCTCGGAAAAGAAGCATTGGATCCCAAGCATTTTTCGGTTACTGGACCGACCATGAAGCTTGCAGGACTTCCGGATGAGTATCCTCCCAGCAAAGCTCATCGCGGACACATCCTTCACGAGTTTGGCCATCTTCTTGGACTGGAGCATGAGCACCAGAGCCCTTCTATGGAAGGCTATTTGAAGCTGAACGAAAAGGCAGTCATCAAACACTACGGCGGGGATAAGGCAAACGCAAAAAAACAAGTTCTCGACAGGGTTCAGGACCCAACAAACTATACTCGATTCGATAAAAAATCTATCATGGTGTGGGTACGAAGCTCAGCGCCGCGATAGATCTGATCTTGACATTGTTAGATACGATATTCCGAGTGGGTGGCAAAAGAAAACTTGGTCCAATTGGTTTGGGAAAAAAATTCTGCCCAATCGCAAGCTATCAGAGCTTGACCAAGCATTTATCCGACTCATGTATCCACCAGACCTTTCGATAAAGGCGAACCTACAGCCATTCCTCCAGGCCATGCACACAGCTGGCGTTCCCGAGGCCACTGCAGGCAGGATGCTGAACGTTTTCGTGGAGAACAAGGGCTCCATCGTGGAACGGCTTACTTTAATGCGAAATTACTTCAATATGTCTAGGGAGGAATCGTTTCGATTGTTCGATCGTACGTGTTCCAAAATAGTATAGTGCTTCAGATTCCCAGCTGAAATCACACAGCCAACCAAGCTGTCTCGAGAACGATTGACCCGGCAGCCTTGAGACGATCTGGTGTCAACGCATTTATAGGGGAGGTAACAAAAGACAAAATGTTTCGGGCCATCGTGAAGAACATCGTTTATCGCACGATGGAGCAGCATGCCAGTGGGATCCCAACCAAGGTTTCCCTGCCGGGTAGCACCCAAAACGAGGTAATGAAGATGCTTGGCACTCTTGCTATGCACGACGACGTCGGGCATTATATCAGATACTACGGCAGCCAATTCAGTGGAAAGTAGGTATTTGATTGATCGGCCTTGAACTGCTCGGGTTAATTGGTCACACAGTTCTGACGTTCTGACGTCGTCCGAGCCACCGGATAACACTCCCGTAGAGGTACATTGCCCCTGTCCTACCCCACACACTACCGACGCATTATACCCAGGAAACCCCAAAAGGCCTAGGTACAGCGATTCCCGACGTTCCGTCGTCTTCCGGGTCACCGGATAGCACTCCCGTAGAGGTATATTTCCCCTGTCCTATCCCGCACACTACCGACGCATTATACTTAGGAAACCCCAAAAGGCCTAGGTGCAGTGCAATTCCCGGTGGATCCTAGCGAGTGGGTTAAAAAGGCAGAGGGTGATGCCGACGCACGTGTCACGAAAAGCGGGAGAACGACAATCGTCACCTTTCCGTCCTTTGAGAAGAGAGCTCTGTTCGACTCCAATAGTCAGAATGACGTCGGCGAGTATCTCCGCGTATACCTTTATTCCAAGCACCATATGACCTATATTGGTTTTCAGACGTCAAGGGTCGAGTCTACTTCAACAGAGCAGTTGAGATTGACGCTGGAAAGAAGGCGAAGTGGTCCTCTAAGTGGATCGTTTTTTATCGTGGTGAATGGGGTTTTGAGAATTTCACTGCTTGCGTGCGTCTTTTTCCATCTCGTCTTACCCTATACTGAATGTATGGCATAGTTTATTCGTAAGCAGACGCTTATTTCCTTTCGACGTCCACTCATACGTCATTTTAGCTTATAGCGGTCGTGAACTCCCTGTGACAGACCTTCGTTCTGCATATGAAGACTTCGAGAATGTGCGATGGGAGAAGACCAAGACCCCGTGAAATGTACCATAAGATGTATTTGTACGCGTAGTCCTCTGGGTGGCCGCGAACTAGAGACATTGTATACCACAGCCGACAATCAAACTTTCTCGTGACTCGGACGCGGGGTATTTGCTCCTAGCATACAGTCGAGGACACCTCTCAGGAAAGGGTAAGGTGACTTACAATGATTATTCCTGGCCACGCCCGCGAGACATTACTGGCGCAGTAATGCCCACACACCTACCAAAACATGTCCTATGAACAAGGTTCTCCGGTCGATCGGTATCTGCGTCAAGCGCCACATCGCCCCTTCAACGCATACGCTGAGCCACGCGTATGATCCAGACGACGTGCGAAACATGGACGTGACCCGAGTCGTTCGTCACCCCATCATCCACACTGACAACCTACATCATCCCGATTACGGAATGAAATCCAGCGAAATGCATCGCAGCAGTGATAAATCACCTCGTCTGGGCTCTCCTCTCCGACCATGGTATGACACGCAGACAGATACGTAAATTGTGCTCGCTGTAGGTCGCATCGCAATGAGGAATTCGACCCCCAGGTGTCCGTCGCGCGGAAGTTGATGACCCACTGACCGTGAAGGAGTCATAGGATACTAATTCTCTCGAGAATCAGAGACATGGTTGGTTGGGAAGAACAAGCGTCACGAGGTTGTTCGACAGAGTCAGAGCAGGTTACGTGACTGGGTAAGGTAGAGTATCATCGGGCTAACCCGCGGACAAAATTTGTGACAAAACACCCGTATCCGCACGCATTACAGCCCGTGACTGCACCACATGCGGGAACGTGTGCGGCGTCAAAAATATCCCGGGTTCTCGATCTATGAAAGTAGTCAGTCTTGTAGCATTAGTATGCGGAAATACTCTATCAACCTAAGCGAGCTGGCTGTCTCACCATCACCAGCAGTTTCAGTGAGGTCAACGACAACAAGTGTCAACCTGGGCCACCCGGCTTGGAGAAGGATGAGTCTGGCGCTCCTTCGAACAGCAGCCCTAATAGCGGTCGTCGCAGTCTTAAGAGCCGGACAAACGATGGAGTAGGTGGTGTGCGCCTCAACTTCGTAATCGCTGACTGCCATGGCGCCTAGATTTGCGGAATGAACGACTCGGAGCACCTGCAAACTCGTACGTATGCACCTTAACGATGGGTTTTAGTAAAGCCTTTTCATCGAAGATGTTCGTAAAAGAAACAAAGTACCTGCAGCGTTCTTTGAAGCCTCGTTATATGCCATAAAACAGCAATCCATGCGTCTGCAGTAGGTCAGATTGTGTCAAAAAATGTGTCCAAGTGGCGCCGAACAAAGGTCCTGGAGTCGGTGTTTGGGCAGCTAACTCGTAACATCGCGGTATGCTTGGCGGTACGGCTATAGTACGAGCACGGGTTGATTTTCCTACCACTGTACCCGTACCCATACCTGTAACCCACGGTAGTTAGTATGGACCCGACCCTGCCTATGGATAAATCGGGAGCTTCCAATGCCCGGAGGAAAAGGAGTTTACACCCCGACGCTCTGCCTGCCTCGGCATCTTCCGCTAAGTACTATAATAGGATCCTCGCCACTCCCTCAAAGGCTGCTCCTGCTTTCATAACACTTTCACTCAACAGCGGGATGACGAGAAGATTCACCAAGTACTTTGATTGCGTTCGTCAAGGTTTGACGACTCGGACCGGGTCGTTAAACCGTAAAGAACGCTGCAAGCACATAACGAACGACCGCTCCTTGCTGACCATAGCTGCCTGAGTCCGAGTGGATTTTGTATGCTGCACAGCAGATTTTGGTTTCCGCAGCAAGGTGCCGATGCGGTAACTCCACATTGGCCCGTTCATATTCAAACGGGCCAATGTGGAGTTATGACCCCGGTTTTGCCTGTTTCACAAACATCGCGTCCGTTACGCCCAACAGAAAATATGTCGTCAAACGCACATGGTCAGGTCCACGTAGAGCTATTGGACATGACTGGCTCCAAAAACAAAACGTCGGATATTCCCATTTCCTTGTATCAGTCGGCCGATGTGGAATCACCGCAGTACGGGCGAAAACCAAATCGTCAATAACATACAAGGGGATGCTGCCGTATACGACGGCCGCGGTTTCAACAGTCGAAATGACTCACATGATCACACTCTCAGTAAATCTGGCTTCTCCCGTTGTGCACGTACGACGCGGGAGTACGGGGTGGCCTTTCTGGTACAAAACATGGTGAGTATACGTCATGTAGTACGTACCGTCAACGAGCACCTTTTCCATTGCACAGTCGATGGATGGAAGCCACGTGGAATGACTGCACGCTCCTCCAGCGGCCCGGGTGCGGCGCCCCTCAGCTAAGTAAGCTAACATGGAGAAGGGAAGAGCCTAAGATCGACTTGTTGTGAACAAGATGAGCCATGAGATTCTGGCAGAAGTGCTTTATTGGCAACGTCGGTGATCACAAGGGTAGATTTGGGGCTTACTGACTCGGAGCAACTTGAACACCAGGTCCTTGAACTAAGACAAGTAAGTAATTAGGTACGAACACCCTGGTTGTTTTCGTTCAAGTCACCAAACATACCGACAAGGGTTGGTATTATGACGGGTCGGGAAATCGTTGCCTACATGTGGTCAAAATGCAGCTTGACCCTATTTCACTTTCCCTCCGTAAACGCCCGGAGCCAGTCCCGCCCAGCCTCGAACGACACCCTTGCGGCCTCCACGCCGTCAATAGGATGTGTCTCCTTCGGGAACACCAACAGCTCCACCACCCGCCCTTTGCCCTTTAACACATGATAATACCCCCTTCCTTGCGTCGGCGGCACACGGAGATCGTCCTCGCCGAGTAACACCAATACGGGCGTCTTCACGCGATCCACGTGGGCGATCGGCGAGGCAGCATAAAGCGCGGCGAAGCTCTCCGGGGTGACGTGTGTACCAGGCTCGAACGGGAGTCCGAACTCACGGAATGGCCAATCCGAGATGTCGGAAGCGCAGAGCTCGCCAGCTGAGATGACGGGGTTGCGCAAGACTGCCGCGCTGAACACGTCGGGGTGCTGTCCGATGACTGTCGAATTCGTCGGTGAGTCCGTTGGATCGCTGGTTGAGAGTGAGATGGGTTTTTTTTTTGAGACTTACGGTGTGCGGCGAGGAAGCCCCCGTGACTTCCACCTTGGACAACTTGTCTTCCTGGCTCAGACAGCCCGAGATTGATGAGTTCCTCGACCGTCGCAATACAGTCCGCAACGTCGAGCGTCCCGCATTTCCCGAGAAGTTCTTGGATATATTTCTCTCCATAACCCATGGATCCAGTGTAATTCGGCAAGGACACGGTGTCTGGCAGTCTGATTCAATCACATGCCTACATAAAGGATGCATAGGTAGGATTGATCGACTCACAGCCTTCAAGGGCATAAGCGAGAACACCGGGTGTGAAGGACGTAACATTGGATGCGTGGGGTCCTCCATGTGGAATCGTCAGGCAGACAGGCTTACGACCTTCCACCGACTCCTTTGAACGAATGACGATAGTTTCGACGGGGTATCTATTCGGAATTGGTATGACATATGCAACAAGACGATCAATGGCTTGCTGAACTGCGATTTCTATCAGGCCACGGAGTTATTTCTTTATATTGTGCAATACGCACGTTTTGGAGAAACAGATGGTCTACCGAGGATCCGAGCTTTTCCTGGGAATCTGTCTTGTGTCAAAGTGAGAAGAATGGTTTCGGGTGGAGAGGTTGGGGTGCTCCGCGAGCATATCACCGAACGCGCTCCGTCGGTTCCAAGTAAATTCCAGCTATACAATACTTGGCCATCCAGGATAGGTGTCAGATCGATCACATCGCCGTTTTCAACGTTGACTGAAATCAATGTCGGACGAGAGCGCCAAAGCGACTGTACCAAAATGAATGTCTTCTCGCCAAGTGTAAGGAATGGGCTATCGGCCAAGTTGTACTCGGTGTACAAACCGGGGAACTCCTGAGCTGAGGGATCATACACTACGTCCACGAGGAGCCTGTCACCCCCAGTGGCCTTCAAATCACGAACATGAAGGGATACTGTAGATGCATGCGGTCCCCCAATGGGATTGGATAGCCAAAATAGAGCCGTCGGAACACGATTATTGTCAAACAGGACACGCGGTGAACGACAGGAGAGCCCGGGGGTAGCGATCCTAACGGACTTGCATGCCGTGGTTGTGGCCTTTTCTGAAATTTCGCTCGGAAGGATGAGTCCCCATATACTGGACGGTCGATTGAAACATCCTTTGACTCCCAACAACTTTCCGTCGCCAGTTTGCTCGTATCCGGTGGCATAGAGGCGCGTCTCGGTAACGAAAGTTGCCTGGCCAAATAGGACAGGAGTATAGGGAGGTTGGTCTAGTGACAGCGCTGTAACAGAGGCAGTTTGTGTGGTATCGCTGCCATCATGTGACAGCTCGTTTGGGGATCGCCAGCGGAAGACGAAGAGAGTGGGTCGTTTCTTGGTGTACAACTGTTCGCCAAAATGGGGAACGAAGCGGAATTTTGGGTAAGGGTCGTCTTCTTGTTTCTCGGTAGTCTCGGAGTTAGCTTCGGCGGTGTACACTAACGCGCTTTCGGATGGGGTGAAAGAGAACGATTTAAAGCAATCTAAGAGGGCGAAGGGGGTGAGCACCTGAAGAACACACTCCAGTGAATGTTATACCATCTGTGTGGAACTGCCCATGTTGCTTCGTGACCTCAAGTGACGCTTCAAGGTGGACACCCGACCAGACCTCTACATAGCGTTTCTTTGCACCGTTGGCGTCGGACACCTCTCTGAGAACTGCATGTCGCTTCTCTGACGGTGCAGAGAGGAAAGCCAAGATCTCCGATGGATCCTGGTTGATTGTTGAGGATATTACCAGCGAGTCGGTTGTTGGATCCGGGCCACCCAGAGTGAATGTTTTTATCACAGATCGCTTCACATTCCGTTCATGATCGCGAATTGAATAGGAGATGCGAACGACTGCGGGGATAAGGATAAATAGTTGAGGAATCCAACAGATGGAAGGTGATCCCGCTGACCTGAGACACCAGATGTAGTGATAGTGTTGATAAACTTGGCCGATGTTGGCACAGGTAGCTCTGCGAGCTCTTTGTAGAAGTGAGAGGAACCACTGTAGCGGAGAGAGGACATCTTGGTAGGATACTAGCTTCGAAACCGATCATTTATCAGTAATCACACGGATTGTTGTGGGAATCGATAATCCGAAATCTTACGGTAGTACTTACGGTATGGTATATGTTCAGGATGGCCGAGTTTGGTCTTGTAGCATTACTTTTGATTGGTCGTGAAAGACGATGGGCTTGACATTCTCAACAGATCGGCGGCGGCGAAACAACCTGTCATCGATTCAGGTCTGAATTTATCTGGAGACTTCAAGCACACAGTCCAGTCTGAGCGGCTTCTAAGCGTCGGAAGGCCATGCCGCAATCTTGCCCAGCCTGATGAAGAGGCACTCACTGGAGAAAAAAAGCACTAGCGTTGATATATGAGGCTGTGATTAACGGCGTGCAATGCGTGGTGCGTAGTCGAGGCCGCGTCTGGCTGTGATTGTGATTTTCCTTCCCATTTCCCCAGATGCCGACGAGCCAGGCATTCAAGTTGACGAGAACGACATTTGATTTCAATTTCGCTACTTCGTACCAGATCAGCCGGTCGCCGTCCAATTCGTATTCTTCTTTTTTATCCTGCGTACTATTGCCAGTGGCCAACTTGAGGCGTCGGCACTGCAGGAAACACAAACAATGAGTTATTCTACACTATGGTCGCCACAACGGGGCTCTTACTAATAATACTAGCCCACAGTACTAATTTTACATAGGACCTGAGTCAGCAGTGTCGGCAGCTCGGCTTGTTATCCAACATGACCATGAGGACAACTGTGTAATGGATCATGACTCGTCCCCAGGCTTACGGAGATCCTCTGAGTCCTACACTATCCGTGCCGTGCGACCACCCAGTTTTTCGGCATGCTAGAAGACTTCTATATAAAGTTCGATTTCCAAGTGGAATTCCCAACCAGAACACACCCCCTAATTCCCCTCCAACTTGTGCATTGTATCGAACATGGGAGCTTTGTGGGCCGTCATCAACGAGAACTTCTGTCCTGGTGGCACCAAGTTCAAAACTGAGGACGTACCAGACATGACCGGCAAGGTCGCCCTCGTCACCGGTGGCACGGCTGGTATCGGGAAGGAGACTGCGAGGGTACGTGTCACCTCCGAGCCTCCTGTTCGTTCTCTATATACCACACACTGACTTAACTAATCTTCCAGGTGTTGCTAACCAAGAATGCCAAAGTTTGGATTACTGCCCGTGATCCAACCAAAGGCGAAGCAACCCTCAAAGAACTCAAGGACGCCACCGGAAAAGATGCCAACGTCCTTGTCATGAATCTAGCAAACCTGAAGAGCATCAAAGGAGCGGCAGAGGAATTCAACTCGTCAGTCTCTCTATCCCCTCGATTGTAATCGGGAAAAGTTAACACTTAAATAGTAAGGAGACACAACTGAACGTCCTGTTCAACAACGCGTAAGTTTGAGTTCCCGGTGATCGTTTTTCACGAATAGCTAACATGCTCTATCGGCATCAGCGGTGTGATGATTCCTCCTATCGACATGGTTACGGACGATGGCTATGACCTTCAATTCGGAACAAACGTCCTCGGCCATTTCTACTTTACTAAACTCGTGCTTCCTACCCTACTCTCTACCGCAAAATCGTCACCAGATGGTACCGCCAGGGTTGTCAACACCTCGTCCAACGGACACTGGTTCGGCGGTCTCGAATATGACACAATGAAAGACGGCCCAGCGCGCAGAAAGCAGGGACCATGGCAACTGTACGGACAGAGTAAGACGGTGAGCTCACTTCGGCCGTGTTGCTACTGGTTCAATTTCACTGATGGTATCGCCAGGGCAACGTCGTCTTCGCCGCGGAGGTGGCACGGCGATACGGAGACCAAGGCATCGTCTCAACTTCCTTGAACCCAGGTCAGTGCACAGCCACTTAAACTCAGCTAAATCATCGCTCACACGCGCTCTCGATAGGTGGCATCAAAACCGACCTGCAGCGGCATACGGGCGGTTTCCTCAAGCGGATCTCGGTATGCGTCTTTCACGCATCTCGGTGTCTCAGTGTTTTGTTTGACCTCGCTCACAGGATAGTTTCCTCAAAGACGTGTCGTGGGGGGCCATCACCCAGCTATACGCAGGGACGGCTCCCGACGGCAAGTCTCTGAACGGCAAGGTACGTGCGCCTCACGTCGTGCTCGGCCTCCATAATGACCACGTCATGTTGTTCTGTAGTACCTCATTCCATGGGCACGCATCGGCAATCCTCGCCCCGATACGCAGGACCCTGAGATCGGGAAGAAGCTTTGGGAATACCTGGAGGAACAAGTCAAGGACGTCTGAAATTTCTGGTCTTTTGCCGTGATAGTCGAATCCTCCCTCGTTCATGACGTTACGATTTACCATCCTTAGGCATACACTATGTTACATGATCAACAAGATAATTATGAAGCAATTCCGTGGACGTTGGGTGATTCGTTCCAGCTAATTCTCAGCTCCGTTGGTATAGAGACCAAGCTGTACTTCGAACAGTTGTATGATTGTTCAAGTTATAGCGCACAACGCTCGTGTGTCGGACAGTTGTCAAGTCCCGTCGCTGAAATACATGCGACGACTAAGGGGCTCGGTACATACCAACCTCGTACAACACTGTTATTTAGTACTTGTCAGATTTCATCATGAGCGTACGGGGGCTTACGCGCGTGGTGTTCCAGGTGGGCGTGAGGAGGGGTTCACTGGATTCGGGTTGTCGTCATCCGGCACATGAGAGAGTAAATTGTCGTTCAACACGTCCTGCTCCTTGATGCTCAGCTCCGCGGGCGCTGACAAGACGAGGGGGATGGTATTCGCGGATGCTGAGTTGAACGAAGGATTGGAGACTTCGCGCAGATACCGATGGAGGTTGGGACGACTCAGCCAGAATACTAGGTCGACATGGGCCAGCGGCTGGTACTACTACTTCCTACAGTGATGGCAGTTCCATTTGACGGTTTACCTCAGAGTCTTTACGTCACAAACGGCGTCGGGTGTTTCATGAAGCAGACTTGCAGACTTATCTCATGGCGGGCGTAGGCGTCACATAGGTAAACATAAACAGACATTGGAACTCATATCACCCTTTTTCACTGGGCTTCAATGCCCAGTCCGCATCGAGCGTGTCATGCAGCGGGAGCCCTCTCATGACCAACGACGCCACGAGTCCTGCACCACTAGAGACAGCCAAGACGCGCCACAACACCGCGAGACTGTCCGCAAAGGCGACTTGGACTTCAAACCGAGTCTGCGGTGGGAGCGTGGAGAGCTGTGGGATGAGTGCGTACATGATGGCAGTCCCTTGTGGGACAGATCGGATAAACGACGCAGGGAGCTTCTTTGCGAGCTCGTTTTGGAGAACGGTACTCCAGACGGTGATACCCCACACCTACAGCGTATGAGGCCGCACCTAAGGACATGGCTATGAATGAGAGAGGAATGGAGATACTCACAGAGGCGAACGAACGGAGGAACCACATGAATGCGAGCGCGGGTGCATTCTGCGTCACCGGTAGGGGCGCTTGAATGGGATACATGGGCGTCGTGGTCAGCATTCTACCACGGGTTCAATCTGGAGCATCAGATCGAGATAAGCTTCAACAAGCAAACATGACTTACCCTATACCCCAGCCCAGCAGTGTGACGTACCCAAAAGATTTTGCCAGAGGGTCCGTTGCACGAATCGTGCTCATCAAAGCAAGAGCGATTACAGTGATGGTCCAGCCCATCCACATCTGCGGGAGGTATCGTCCGATGGGTTTAACCGACAATCCCGTGATGATTGCTGCCGGCGCGAGAGATGCGAATGCGAGCGAGTAAATGCCGGATACGACGGGGGATGCGCCCTTGCAAGCCTGGAAATAGACTGGGAAGTAATCTGTACAGTGGTCATGCTCAGCGCTCAGCAGGGGTAGTAGCTCCTTCGAATGAACTCACAGACAACTGCTAGGGTGTTGACGGTGGAGCAGAACGTCTGTATATAACTGATATGCGTGAGTGGCTGCGAGGGGGGATGATTACCAACGATGTTCCTTGCCCACTGACGCTGGTCATGTTTGTCATTAGAGAAAACGGCACCTGGCGTGAGTAGGATGAGATACAATTTTCGGATCAATGTACATAGAGAAGCACGTACAAGTGGGTGTTTTGCAAAAGTGGCCTCGTACACGATGAAGACCCCGAGGCCGACAAGACCGAGGACCAACGGGACGAGTACCGTGACAGAACCCCATGGCGCGGTGATACCACCCCACGTCAACCCTATCGTATATGCAGCGGTGCTCGAGATAACAAGAAAGTTGCCACTGTCAGCGAAACAGCGGTAAGTGGGACTAGGCTCGCGACGACCACGGCATTGGAACGTACATCCAGTCCATTCGCATAATCTTTTCTCGGTAACTGCCAGGGGGGATGGGCAGATTCAAAAGGATGACAACCGACACACATGCAACGAGCGAGATGGGAAGATTGAGGTCTTGCATAGTGGCTGAGTGTACCAGATATTCTGCGCAAGGCTGCGACACTCACAGAAAAGCCAACGCCACTGCCCCTGCGCCGCAAGGCTACCCCCGACGACAGGACCGATCGACGTGGCAAGACACCATATGCTATGCAAAACAGTTTGAGTTCGTATTCTTGGATCCCATGGTCGAACAAGTCCTACAGTCCATACAAATCGGCATATACACCGCGTTCTTGCAGGGTGACGAGATCTGCTAGGATGATCCCTGTGAGAGACTGAATGCCGCCTCCGCCAAAACCTTGTATGGCTCTTCCCGCAATGAGCATATCCATACTATTCGCACCACCGCAAATGCCGCTGCCAAGTGCAAAGAAACCTAAGGTTAGCAGAATCGCAGGCCGCCGACCGAACGTCTGAGCGAGACCACTGCTCATTGGGAGGAACGCAGTAGAAGCAAGGGCATAAGCAGAGCCAACCCAGGTGAATTGAGACGCATGTAGAGCATTGGCGATGGTAGGAAGTGCGGTAGAGACAGAGGATAACTCGAGGGCAGAGAGAGAAAGGCAGATACACATCGAAAGGAAGACAAGCCAAAATTTGGCACCTTTCTTGGACGGCGCTCTGTTTGATTGGATAATCTTGTCATCAGTGCCTGACGGCGGTTGTGTCATGGGAAGGTCGCTTGAGTATTGGGAGGGCATGAAGAGACCTTCCAACGATCTCGCGGGGAATCCGAGGATATGTCAGAGCAGCGGGCACTGTAAACCAAAAAAAAAAGCTCAGACTTTAAAACATGCAGCGCAAGCCTACATGTTTCCGTTTTGCTCCGTCAGATCCTTGGATACCGCGGTGGTCATACGGCGAAACTGGTGGAGTGCGGAAAAAGCTAAAAGAAGATGTTGCAACGACTGACGCGCCCCTTTGTGGGTGTCTGCCCAGGGTAGGAATCCTTGTCGAGGTGAGGAGGTAGCGAAAGAGTTTCACCTCAGGATTCCGAGGTGTGCACGGCCACACGAGATAGATTGAGGTGGTCTATCGATGGCTTGCCTCATTTGACGGATATTGCGTTGTTTGCAAGTTGGGAAGAACTCGTTCGACAACCTCGTTCGAGATGCCAATTGCTGCCCTACCATCACTGCAGCCACGATAAATACTTGTCGAGACGAGATTGGCGTAGCAATATAACACGACGTTTAATTGCTACGCGCAAGCAAGGTTTCCGCCGACCCAGTCGGCGATTCCAAGCGGTTACCAGTCTACGGCTCGCCCATCGTGTCGTTTGAGGGTTACCGCAGCGGCTGAGCTAGTATCTGAGAGAGCATGCATTTAGTACGTTATTTGTTTCGAAGCACTTTCGTCGAACAGCTAGTTTTCACCTACGCGAAAATTTCGACATTGGCTGGGGGTTACGGCCTTTCTACTTCGAACGAACTCCGCACTTCGATTCGACTCGACTCAGTTCGCAACTCCTGGTAACACTTAAACTGCAGATCAGCGGCAGTGACTGAGTTTGAGCACCGTTTGAGGTGCGTAGCGGTTTGCGACGTGGCTTATCTGAACTGACCAAAAGAATCTAGCGCCGGTTATCGGAACACGTAGTATGTACAACCGAAACAGTTGACAAAGCGCGACGCCGAAAGTGATCCTCCCACGTGTTCTCCTTGCGATTAAATGACAGGCGCACGGGTGTGGCGTAGCTTTAAATCCTGGTTTGTTGGGGGGAGAACCAGTGAAGTCCTAAACTCGTTCAAGTAAGTCTCATCCAAGTTTCACCGTCCTCGAAATTTCTTTTCTCATCTTCTTTCTTGAGTTACAATGCCACGACCTCAAGCCCCCGCAGGTTTTGTCGCAATAGGTCCTGGAATCCACATCAGCCTTGCTCCTATGAGTGCGGCACCACTGCAACCGGATGACTCTGCGCCAAAGTATGTCTGTTTTGGTTGATACCTGCTGCTTTGGGTGACGGTCGTTTTCCGCAGTGTAATCCTCATCTTTGGTTGGAGTGCGTTAACCAATGTAATGTTTGAGTGCAAACCGAATTAACGATTCCACATAGTGGGAGCACTAACACGCCATCTGCAAAACTATTCCCGGAAATACACCGAATTATACCCGCATGCTACCCAGATCATTGTGAAATGTGCACCGTCCTTCTTTTGGACCTCTCCACGAGGACAGGTAGAGACAGCAAACCTGTGTTTGAATGCCTATTCAAATATTCATGCATCGTTGTAGCAAAACCGATTACTACCTGTCGTAGAAGCCCTCGAGGGTCTCAATTGCCTTCCCTCGATCAACGACTCCACCCAGGAGTCTACTCGCGTCCGTACACGCATTCTCGTGCACTCATTTTCAAACGGTACATAGGTCAACCTTGCAATTCGCTCAATACGCGCTGACGTGTCAAATCAGGTGGGGCACTCCAAGTGACGTCCCTCGGCCGTCTCTTCTCTTCCAAATACCCAGCCATTCCTCCCTCGGAACACCTCGTGAGCGCTCTCATCCTAGACTCATCTCCTGCCATTGGAGACTTCCGTTCCATCGGCATCGCCTTCAGCATTGCCATCCGGAACCCCCTCCTCCGCTATTTCGCGCTTCCTCTCATCTACCTCTCGCATGCCCTTCTTCTCTTTCTACACATGGTCTTTGGAATAGAAACGATGGGGGCCCGGTACCTCAAGGCGCTCCTTAACCCCCGTCTCCTCCCCTGGATGAACTCGCAGACACCCCGGTTGTACGTCTTCTCCAAGAAAGACGAACTGGTGCCGTGGCAAGCGGTCCACCAACATGCAGAGGCTGCGAAAACGTCGGGCCTCAATGTGCGCTATGAGATATACGAGGAGAGCGCTCACGTCGCTCACATGCGTCTCGATCCCAAACGATATTGGGCATCGATTCAGGACCTCTGGCAGGTTGCTTGTCGTGAAAATCAAGTGAAAGCCGTAGAGGCCACTTAAGATACTGTCATAAATGCTGGCCCAGGAGATCGGTAATTGCGGTCTAGTCTAGTAGTGAGAGTATTTTCCCTCAGACCGGACTTTCGATATAGAGTTCGGCCATTGTCACTACAGGTCACAGACACCACGTGCCTCGCTACATCAGCCGTAGTGCGTCAAATTGTCCAGCTCAAGTACTTGTCCTTTCCGTCCCAAGTCGTTGCAAGATCATAGCTAAGTTCCCGTTTCTCGTTAGCCAGATCAAAAATCCTCGGTAGCACTCGACACACGTCATAAAACTATGTACTAGGTTGGAAAGATTGTACGCGAAACTGATATTACTATTACTCCGTGGATTCAGCCACCTCAATCGAGAGTTTCTCCCTGACAAGATGCTCGGCCGCCGCTGATCTGGGCTTGATCGAACATTTGAAATGTGTCTGATGGCTGAAGAACGCAAGACAGGGGTAACCGGTCAGCGACAAACCGCAAGCAACACGTAAACACCGACACGATCGTTTCTCCCACTTGATTAAACTCTGGCGTGACCTCGACCCCGTTCTCGACATGCTTTGAGATGTCGAACACAGCGAGCGCTTGGGCACACATGAGCCAGATGGTTGAGTACGCGAGGAAAAAGCCTGTGGTGTATAGATGCAGATCATGAGGTCGACACATTGTTTCGGGGTTCAGCTGGACGGCTCTGACTCACCTGGGCATCGACTGGACGAGCAATTGGATAGTTAATAGCGTTTTCTTGACAGCTGAATCGCCCCTTACCGTCGACCAAAACCAAAGCATACACTCCAGGGATGAGGTTCCGGATCAGCTCCGAGAAAACGTTCGGGTTTGAACTCCAAAGGGTTTGTGTATGTTCTCTCATCGCGAAGTATAGCCCTGAAGTCGAGTAAAAACATCGCGTCTATAGCATGTCGCCCTGAACCGTTGCCGACCTACCAGATATTGACCATGACATAAGAGCCTGCGGGAATCTGATATTCATTATACTCGCCATCGGCTGTCGCACGCCTCATAGCTACAGAACTTCGGTTAATAGCCTGCGCCTTTGGGCTTGGGGACCAGACTTACTCAACGGACCCGGAGGATGCCAGCGCAAGAGCTCTGTAAACAAAGCTTCTACGTATGGTAGAGACGGTCGGTCGGCGAATGTTGGCAATCGACCAGTACCAATAACTGAGTCCAGCTCATGCTGCGCTTTTGCCACGACACGCGGATAGAGTGTCATAGCGAGGTAGAAAGCATAAGCGACAGAAGTGGACTGGACAAAGCTTAGCAATGCGTATCTTGTAGTAGGAGACAGGTCCTGTACCGTATCCGCACCCCCTACCGGTTTGATGGTGTTACCACGAGACTCAGATCACTAATATTAATGTTGTGCGTACCTCGATACATCGTCAATGCAGTCCACTTAATGTTGTCCTGTAGTTCTTCAGTGAGGTCGGACATGCTTAATAGGCGAGAAGAGAGCGATGGAAGTGCTGTACCAGCGGCCTCGAAATGTCGGTCAGCGCGCGTCTAAGGTAAAATAACAACGGAGGTACTAGCTGAGACATCACATAGTTGTGAGGGATTTCCAGCAGGTCATGCACGACAGCGGCATATTCCTTGGCTCTCTTCTTAAAACCAGCACCGGGAAACCATGACGGGATGTGCTTCACTGTTGAGGCTGTAGCTTGGAGATGCTGGAATAGATCACCAACTTACAGAAAGGAAAGAGATCGACATAGTGTCCACCCGCTGCCGCTGCCTTCGATAATTGAGAGTTTGCTAATTCGGCCAACTCGACCAGAGGATCGTCACCCTCGCGAGTGATATATCCGTGCGAAAGGCGCAAGATGATGGATGAAAAGTTCCTACATGGAATCGTTAATTACGCGGGAAAAAGGATGCTGTCGCATACATACTTGCGAACGTGTGCCCGGATTCTGTCCGGCTCTTCAAGCACCGATAGTAGAGATCGTCGAGTTTCAACCTCGATCAACCTATGTAACTTTGCAACAGCAGCGTGACTACCCAGATCATGGGCGATCCATTTTCGTTGAGCACGAAACCAATCGGTGTAGTTGCACAGTAACATCATTTTGCCCCATCCTGACAGCTCTCCGCCCATAATCGACTGAGGGCGGTCAGAGTAATTGATACTATGTTTCTCAAGGAGTTCACCGGCAATATCAGCAGAACCAATAAGGATGACATTAAACCCGAATAACGACACCGAGGCAATGTCACCTGCCCGACGAACGATCAGGGAAGGTGGATTTCATAATCATAACTCGGCAAACCATATTTTCGGTTGAGCTTGAGCATCTTCAACCATGCTCTCTCTTTCGGGATCTCGAAGAGGGACCGAAGGCCAGAAATGCCTGGTGGCAAACGACGGGCTCGGTACCTTGCATAAAGTTCATAAAGACAGATACAGAAGACGAGTTTTACCGCCGTTCCAAAATTCATGGTGCTGGTAACGGGTATGACCAAGGGAAACGGAAGCTAGGAGTGCGTGGTACGGGATATAAAAATCCCGTTGTTGTACTTGAACGTTAAGCCTTGGACTTTATCTCGGTACCGATAGGTTTTGCGATGATCCTGACTTGCTTGGTGTGTCCCGATTGGCCAGACTGTACGAGCAAAACGCGAATAAGAAATCAATGAAAGGACTTTGTAAGGTCAAAAAGATACGACGGTATACTCTCGAAAAAGTTGATAAAGTCACCTGACGATGACTCACTAAAGGAAATGACCGGGCTGAGTCTTCCCAAGAGTAAGAACTGGGGATACATGCGCGAACTTACTCATATACTGTAAGACAAAACATCTCCATTGTCTCACGAGTCGTGGAACATCGGGTTGGGCAGTTGAGCTCGAGCACTGCTCACCGCGTGACAGCGTAGAGAAATAATTAAAATGAGGAAGGGGGAAACACAGATCAAGATTGCACAAGTACTCGCTTGAGTACTCATACACTGCGACCGCTCACTGCTGACAAATGCACCGTCGACCCTGTGCGCGTGGTTCTTTCAGCTTTAATCCCAAGTTGTGAGTGCCAATCTGTCTCGGACAAGATCAACTCACAGTTATGCGAATCCACTACTAGAGCTCTCGAGGCAATTGGAGGCAGCGCATGTGAGGGCGGGAAGCATGACAGTTCTCCCTCTTCCTTACTGACAGCACGTTTTCTTGGTGTATAGTTACAGCCGAGTTAAGTTCGTGATCTTGGTAGATAGACGAAGTCATCAGTACTAATGACTTCATCATTCCTATCGCGATGCAAGCAGGGAAATCACCCTGGGGGAAATTGAAATACGGAAGAAAACGGAGCGGTGAGGCGGCGATTGAGGTTTATATCTTGAAACCGGGTGCCATACGAATTGGCGAGGTCAAAGCCTCTATCTGGGGTGAAGTAGAAGTCATTTCGGACGATCTGATAGACACCCAGCAAAATGAATTCTGCGTCAGCTTCCCCTTTCAAACCGCTTGGTTTTCCAGTTCGGAACTCCACGCGTTGGAGTATGTGAGGAGGGCTAGCACTGGTATCGGGCCGAATTGCCATTGACGGCAAGTATGTTTACGCGCTCAGGAGCCCGGGAGGGGAAAGTTGCGAGGCGCAGAGATGGAAACTCGAGGGCCGCAGAGAACGACGATCCTGATCTCGAGAGCGGGCCGCTTATGTAACAACGCCGCTTGTCCGAAGCCTTAGCATCTTTGAAGGCTAGCGCAACTCGTATATGAGTACTCATTTGTTTCGAAAAATCAGGTGCGTCGGGGGGACAAGACGAAGTGCATTCTCTATCCATGCATGTTGAAATCCCGTCCGATGAGTGAGTATCCGTCAGACCACGAATGGGATGAAGGTATCTCGATATAGCGACTGAAATTTCTCGTATGCAAGTGATGCACAACATCTAGAAATACAGGAGAAAACGCATCCTCTTCCACCCCCCAGATCTCCACCTCGAGCAGCTATGACTCGTCGGCCTTGACCTTCTTCGCTGCCGAAATTGTTGGGACACATGCCCCCCGTACACCCACGTCAGGTCCACCATCTGGCTCAACATCGCGCTTGCGCTTCTCCCCGGTCTGAGACTCGCCGAGCGTGATGGGTTGAGGGGCATCTTTGGCCTTGTCCCTGGGTTTCTCTCTATCACCTCGCCCATGCCGCCCACCTCCGCGGCCACCACGGCCGCCTCGTCCACCCCGCCCCGAACTGCCTTTCCGCATCTGTGATCGCGAAAGCGCCGATTTCGCTGCAAAGTTGGCGCGGTCGATCTGGAACTGCTTCTCCTCCTCCTCTGTCAACAGAACAACATTAAATCACGAGTCATGAGGATGAGGAGCGACGGGACGCATACCGTCTGGGATGGTCCAGACGACCTCTTTCGAGTTGACCGTTTTAAGGGTCTCCTTGACGTATTCAATCTCATCTTCTTTTAATGCCTTTTCGAATCCGACGAGCCCAAAGTCGTCTCCTTTGGAAAATTGGATGTACGGAACACGTGGAAAGCGATCGCGAAGAGGAGCCTAAGGAAAAAAATGTCAAGGAGAGATCGTATCTCGTTGAGACCGAGACTCATGCCTTCATCTCCGTAAAGTTCGCATCGCCACCACATCCTGTAAACTTGAGAGTGGCGCCTCCAACGAACGGGACGTCCTCCGTCTTGACATAGCCAACTCCATCTTCATTGTCATCGTACACGCGTATCTTGTCTCCCATGAATTCGAGGAAGACTTCTGGTTTCTCCTTGGATTTGCCGTTCGATTTTGATTTGGAAGGGTTCTCCATTTCTCGGAAGGCGTTGAAACCCTTCCTGGACGAGATGTTGTTTTTGCGGAGATCGGCAGCTTTTCCTGTGAGACCTTTCTCCTTGATTTTCATGTCACAATAAGCCCCTCTATTACCGACCAATCAATGAAGACGGTGCGCCATCGACGAAGACATGGCAATACTTACTTGGACATGACCAGTAACTCTTCGCCCTGCCATGAAGGTTTCGGTTCCGCGCTCAAGAAAGCTTCCACACCAGCCATATCAGCAAACTCCACGAACACGGAGCCCTATCAAAATAGAATGAATGATGTTGTAAACCACATGCGATAGCAGATTGAGCAAACCTTGAACTCCTTTTTTCCATCCACACGACGCATCCTCACGGCATTCACGCTGCCGTATGTTCCGAAAAACGCCTCCAGTTCCTGTTGAAGATTCGGTTCCTCCTTCCCAAACCCTTTCTATCCCATCGAAAATACAAGCCCCATTGGTACCTCCTCGAAACGGATTCTGAAAGAAAGAACGCACAGCGTACACGCTCCGCTCGAACTGATCCTTGGGTTTTTGCAGCTCGGTCGTGCGTCGAACATTCTCCCCCTTGTCGTCAACCTCGAGCTCGGTGCTCGTTTTCAGTGCGCGGAGGATGAATTCGTGTCCATTGACAGCATGATCCCTCATGCGCTTGAATGATGAAACTGTTTTGATAGGGACCCAGTGGTCGGCATTTGCAGTATGCAACGTCCACATGAACCTTGATAAGGAAACTTATCAGTCTGGATAAACAAGAAAAGAGGGGTCACATACTTGTCGTAAGGAAGGTTAGAGTCCGCAAAGTAGAACTCGACTGTAAGACGATCCGGGTTAGTTGAGAACAGGAAGGAAAGATCGCGCAGACAGACCTTGTTTGCGAGCAGCAGCGAGAGACTCGTCATCGTCCACAGCAACGTTGGCAGATGCTGGCTCTGTCGCCGTGGGGGATACTGGAACATCATCGGCTGGTGCGGGTTCAGATACAGACATGATCGAGTCAGATAAAGTCGAGAATAAAAAAAGCAAAGGAAAGGAAAGAACGAGGGCGAGATATGAAAGCAAGCAAGACAAGTAAAACGTCAATATTTGAGAGAGAAAGACAGAATTCGATGTCGACGGTGGACTCGATGAGGTTCGAAGTAGGCTCGATCGGTGGTTACTATGATAGTGATACCGGTAGATCGGGTTTAGCCGGCGAACTTGTACAGTAGTGACTAGTGACACTCCAATAAATTGTGCCGAACCTCCCAGGGATCCATCGCTTGATCACACACGGCCCGGCGTACGCTTTCGTCCGCCATCCCAGCTATACAGGTATCATCATGCAGTGGGTGGTAGGCATCACCATGGCTCAAAGGAGCACCAGTTCCTGGCTGAGGGAGTCTGGTATGCTCACAACGCTGTGGGGCATACTCGTTGTGCTCGTTTGGTGGTGGTATGTGTATTGCAGTGCAATGTATTACAAAATATTCATGCACCCGACCACCCCGCGATTGATGACCTCCAACTTTGTCAAGTTGGCGCAACGCCGTTCTTCAGTAGGACCACTCAGGGACTCGACCCACCATCTCTCCCCCTCCGGAACATCCCTCCAGCCGCCTGCCAGAAACCGCCGATACACGTCCAGACTGTCTGAAGCGTTTCGTAACGCGTGGGGGTGCACCCAGTGTGGGGGCGGCGACTCGTGCGAATACGAACCAACCTTTGGGGGGTTGGAAAACCCTTCGGATGCCATCACGATTGCAGGCGGAACGGTGATGCGTCCCATCTTGAAACACAGGCGAGATACGGCGAAGCAGTGCAAAGTCGTCCCATCGGGTTCCTCCTTGAGTACAGAACTAGGGAGAGTGCTGGCGGTGTCGTCGTCACTGGAACGACTCGATCCGGACTCGCTGGTCGTGGTCTGTGTCGAGGGGATCGCGTGCGGTTTCGGGCAAGGTAACGTGAATCGGCACACAAGATATAACTTCGACAGGGTTGAGGACCGCTCGGGGTCGGGAGCTGGATACCAATCACTCACCCACTTGTGATCCCACGCCCCGATCGACAAATTCATCTCGTACTCCGCAAAGCGTGGAATCTCGCGAAGAAAATGATAGTGCGTCGCTATTGTCCTTCGTGTCAGTAACTGCACCACGAAATGGTAAACAGCTCACAGCCCAAGACAATCCATCCACCTGCATTCACAAACGTCGGCCACGCCGCGAGCCCAAACTTTGAAAGGGCAGTGTCACGCGCCTGGATGCTTCGTCAGACCGTGTCGAATTCAAGCAGTGCCGTAATCATACCTTTGCATACGTGGAGTTGCTAACGTGTCCGAACCAATCAGTTTCATCGGGACCTTTGGAAGTTTGAGTGAGTTGACAAAACGATGTGCGCGACATCCTCCAGCGCCTGACTAGGACTCACTTGCCCATGATTTACTTGTGGCAGCGAACTGAAATGGATTGGCGCCGACGGGGCAACAGGACTCGAGCTGAGCGACTACGGCTCTGTGTCGAGTAGCTGGGGGTCGCAACAAGAATATATGGCAGAAAGACAGGACACGGTATTTGCATCGCACAACTCCAAACGGTAGAAGTACATTCACTGCAAAAACAGAAACCACAGTTAGTGTGTTTCTAAAACCAGTAAAAGAGTAGCCTTACTATGCCAGACCAGGGGAAGAGATCGTGCATTCATGAACAGAATGAGCCCAACTATAATACCTGCGAGTTGTATGCAGTAGCAACATATATCCAGCACCCAACTTTGGGACAGATACCGGGGAACCAATGTGCACAGGGAGCACGTCTTGAACATGGTCTGAATCATTGCATCACGACGCGCGTACGGTTTTGCAGGGGGCCGAACACAGAACGGCGCCGCCACCTGGCCCGGCCGCCGCCTGCAAAGCAGACGAGTAACATTTAATATTATTGTTGCTTGACGACTCTCTGACGGCTCATGCGAGAATTTTGATTGGTTGGTGAGCACTTGAGCACCTAAGCGACCCAAAAAGGTCAGGTTATTCCAGGCAATTTACGTGGCGGTGCTGTAAATGTGAATGGAGCACTGCCACAGTCACTGCCACAACCCGCCAGAAGGAGTCCGAGTCGGGCATGCGCTCCGAGTCGAGGCCCAGCTGGCACTCCTCTTTATGCATGTAGAGTACCAATAATATATGCAACTACGTGCGGACAACGTTTTCTGGGCGAGTGCTGTCGCCGTGTTGCCGCCCGCCCTCCTCCCCAGAGCTCAGGGGGTTGCTGCTTTTGGACGGCACAACTTGTAAATTTCCGACCGCAATAATACTAACCGGCTAGTTTCAGCAGCTGTATGGGGTATAAGGAATGAAGTCGCCAGCGCGCATTGTAACATGTCAACTTCACTTGTCCCTGGTTTGTCGTCAGCTGACACGGCGCATTAAACGCTGGAGCTTTTTGGGTACCCTTAAGCCAGCTACAATTGTTTTCTTACCCCACTGAGCACGGCTTATTGTCGCCACTTAAAACAATCCCTGTGCGCGCCGAGCAAGCTTGTAGTACTCGCGGGTATACAGCATTCTTTGCTGGCTTGTATACTAACATAAAACCCGAATCGTCTACCTTCTAAATGCCGGCGACTCGTCTTGTATCTGGTGGGGGTTAGGTGGATAAGGCGGAATCAAAGAACGAACGCACCCATGGTCTGTCTTCACCAAGTACGTATTTCCTCGGAGGTCGCTTGAAGCATGACACTTGTTTCACATCCTTCTCTTCGTGGAGCGGAAAGACTATTCCGAGCTCGTAATTAGCAAGCTATTAGCATCAGTAGTGAAAACAGGCATAACGTCAGTCAGAGGTGTAGTATCACAGACTAGCACAAGACCTACGTTCAACGTAGGATTAAACCCGGAACCGGATAGCGTTCCCCAGGCAGAAGGCGTGAAGTTGTGCGAACCAACATATGCCCACCCTATGGCTTCCTTCTGTACTTCTGGAGCATTCTCTGGTCCATCACTTTCTGACTCGGTTTCACTGTCAGAGATCACGATGACCATGGATTTGCCCTTGTCCGAGCCATTTGGGCGCGTAGATTTAGCTTTGGAATCAGACTTTGACGAACTTGCGAACAACGGAGACGGTCGACGGAGAGTCGCGATGGTCATCTACAGGATGTTGCAATAACGGTAGACCTTACTGCAACTAGATCGTACCTTGGTGTGCATCAAGACGCGTCCGCCTGCGCTATTCGAGTCATGGAACAGCTCTCTAGGAAACTTTGTTGCTTCCCATTGGTTCGTTCGACAGAACATGGTTCCTCCGCCCTGCTCAGCAGTAAAATTCAAACCAGGAACTACGGGAACGTGTTTTGCACTCACAGGATCACCCAAAACGCTGGCTCTGACCGTTTTCAAACTTGGAAAAATAATCTTTACAGGTGGCCAAGGGAGCTTGGATCGGCGAGCCTTGGGTTCGTCGAGCCAATCCTCCGCGGATTCACCTCGCGCAGACCAATGAAACTCGTTCAGCCATTGCGTAGAATAGTTTCCAATACTTGAACCCTGTTATCCACCCAATTAACCGTCACTCGGAGTGAATAGTATATCCTGATCAAAAACCCTACCTGACACTCAAGGACCAATTCCCTCGCAGCTTTACCTGTCCCAGTCCGCAAGCCAAGATCTCGCACCACTTTCATGAGGCGAGTATGACCGGTCTGGATGACCGCAGGCCATCCTTCGTGTTTTCCTGCGATGGAGGGGATAAGTTTCACGCAAACTTTGGAGAAATCCCATTTGGATCGAAGATTTTCAATAGTATGAATAGGTAGCTTGAGGTGCTAGGGACAGAGTTAGAGCAGGGTCAGATATATGGGGTTGCACACACGTCATTAGCGAGCATGTTTGTCAATGCAGGATGCACATTGACTGTGTGCAAGATCTTCTGCATAATGGAAGGAAAGTCATCCACTACGTTCCTTTCATGGGGTATAGGCTTCGAACGTGGGGGAACGTCTTGCAGCCAAACAGCCTGTAGAATCTAGTTGATACAAAACATGAATACCAAGAAAGTAGAGCAACCGACATTCTCGATATCACGCCAATCATGGTCTATCAGATTTGCAGTAGATATGACTACCCGGAGGCGACCGGTTTTGTAAAAGATCTTATGGAAAAAGAAATCGCATATGTCCCAACGTATGGAAGTGGGTCAGCCTACCAGCATAAACTGGAGGAAACAATGTGAACCTATTGAGTACGTGGAGAGAGAGCAGTCGCGGCACACACTTTCATATGTTGGCAACCTCGTCCATATCTTAGGAATGGGACGGTCATTACCCAATTGGGAAGAACGTTCTTGATAGCGGCTCGTCCAGATGGATCAGGCTGACTGACAAGAATGACAGGTGTGCGCGGGTCAAAAAATTCATAGATCCATGGGACAGATGTCGAGTAGGAGGCAATTATGGCAAACGAAATGTCGGCTTTCTTAACGGCAGAATTATTGCACCGGAGAGAGGGGGCGATATTGAGTACGCACGGGACCTAATACTTCAGAGAGTCTGAAAGTTGCCTTGCCGTCTTCTCTTGGCTGTGAATGTTTATTTGCGGTCGGTCGGAGTTCGCCATCCCAGAATAGTTGATCGACGACAGGAATTGCCTGTACCCCAGTGGTCTTTGAGTCAAACCCTCCATGGATCGTCGAGCTTGACGAGTTACTCGAGATAGAGGGTGTAGACTGGAGTTGGTTTACTCTGCGATCAGTTGGTTTAAGAGACGAGAGATGCAGCCGCTTAACAGATGGCTGTTGTGACAGGCCCTCAGCATTTCCGTGATCATCGCTTTCGCCGTGGTGGCGTTTGAGTCTCGCCAACCTCTCTTTCTCCAGCTGTGCACGCTCAGATAAAAAACCTGTCAACCCGGATGAGGTCGGCGTGCCATTCTGAGTAGTTTGGGTCTTGGGCATCGGAACGACAGAATGCTGTTCCCGAAACCCGACCTTCGAGGCCTCGATAGCGCGCTGGAGATCTTTCTGAAACTGTTGTTCTTCATCATAATCATCATCTAAAGCATCTCCTGGGGCGTCGTTTTGGGGCTTTGCACCACCAGTTCCAAGCGAACTTGCTTGCGCCTTCATCAACCTCAGAGCGTTTCCCCTGAAACACATTTCAGTCACTAGAAATATCCTTCACAGCAGTCCCAACGCTCACCTTACCTTTCAAGGTCGCCGTCGTGGTCCATCTCGTTCAAAATGATGTTTTACTGGTCACGTGCCACCCCCTCGGTTGCGCAAGTTCCTCTAGTTGAGTCGTTTGGCGAAAACCACCACACCAAAGAGTTTCGTTGAGGTCGAGAGGAAAGTCAAGCCCGTACACCGAATCCAATCCTCGCCATTGCAACCCTTCAGGATGGTCATCCCATAGATCGATTCACGGAAATCCTCAGCGGCCTCAGAATTTTCCAATACCATGGGTCCATCACTCATTATTCTCTGGCCTGAAGTCCTATGACTTTCCCGGGCCCGACCATGGTGTAACTGGAATTACTAGTGTCGTGCCATCTCTGTTTCGTCACTACAATATGATCCAAGATGATGACTCTTCTGATGAAAAACCGTGTTGAAGGCTGTTCTGAATTCGACCCCCTCGATTTTCCCAGTCGAAACACTGCGACCTTTTAAAATTACAACCCGAGCCTACTGGAGATCAGAGCAGGTGTGTTAGTTTTAATCTCGACCACGACAACATTGATATCGACCTCGGAGTTGTGAACGGGCCAGACTGATCTCATACAGCTATTCCCAGCGTGGTCTGACTCGCAATGGAAGAGGCGGCAAGTGACCAGATACCTTCTACTAGTAGTACATCCCGCTACGCTTGTAGAACGTCTGGTACGTCGCCAAACACTCTTTTCTCGGATCCAGCATTCTTCGAAACTCTGGTAGTTTATTATTCTATCCTCTTCTTTGCGCCTGGTGCGCTCGATGATCTGAAGGACCTCCCTTGGATAATGACAT
>JBBPNE010000179.1:0-39733 GCA_038090735.1 Xerocomellus amylosporus | reverse complement strand
AGCAAAACCACAGCTCCAGGTGGTATTATTTTAGGCACAGTTTCGGGCTCGTCCGGCTCGTATACTGTGGACTTTACGGTACTCAAGCCCAGCGCGGAGCCTTCCCCGTTGGAAGAGTACATTTCGAAACCTACCCCAATAACGCTGACGGGGTCGGGCGGGCACACGATTTACGTCGTCTACTACGCTCCCTACAATCCGGACTATTCCGGGTCAAGCATTCCTGGAGAAAAGCCACCTTGTATCGTTGGTGTGCACGGAGGCCCTACTGGTCTGGAGCCTCAGGCTCTAAACTGGAACAAGCAGTTTTACACTAGCCGCGGGTTCGCTTGGTAAGTACCATGAATCCCTATGAACGTACTGTCTGATGATGCGCTCACACAGGTTGGATGTCAATTATCGTGGATCGTCTGGATACGGTCGAGTGTATAGGTAATGATGCCACCTTCGCTTTATGTGTCCTGACTGGACTGACCCCCGCTATTAGTGACCTTCTCAACGGCAACTGGGGGATCTATGACGTCGCCGACTGCAAGGAAGCGGCCACTACTCTATCTGCTACACCGTATTCCTACATCGACGTAAACCGTGTGGCGATCCGGGGAGGCTCCGCAGGCGCTTATACTACGCTCTCCTCGTTGACCTTCGCCCCAGAAGAAATTTCTACATTCTACAAGACTGGCTGCGGTGCCTACGGGTGCGTCGCCGATGTCGAGTATCTCACCAAGGTCACCGAAAAGTTCGAGCTGCGGTACTGTTACACGCTATTTGGTTGCCCTCCGGACGGCGGGGCCTGGGACCCGCGGAACCCGATCAAGAATGTCAGCAAACTCAGCAGGTCGTTACTTGTACGTTACAGCATGCACCTTACTATACCGTGTGGGGCTGAGGTTGATTCCTTGCTTCTTTCGTAGATACTACAGGGTCTAGCTGACGGGGTTGTTCCCCCTGCAATCGTCCGTAACTTCCTGCAACAACTCACCGAGGTGGCGCCAAGCGCGGAATTTGTGTTCTACCCTAACGAGGGTCATCACTGGCACCTGGCGTCTACTATCAAGGATGCGCTTTCGCGCGAGCTCTCCTGGTATCAGAATAACCTGTTATAGCGGAGGGGTCTTCGTCAATTGTGTGTAATGCTTATACTTGAAATTGTGGATGTACCAGTAGCATGCGATCTGAGGGTGCGAATATGATTAGGACGTGATTCTGTGTTTTCCTGCACGTCATCTTACGCAAACAGTTGCAAGTCGATCTTGGTGCAAGCCAGTGACCCTCGGCAAAATCATATTCTGACAAATTCGACATTCCAAGGGGTTGCCGGCCGGAGTCGGGACCGACCCCCTTGGAATGACGAATCTGCCGGTTTATTCAGCTGAGAAACATGGCTTGCTTGATGGCTCAATGGAGCATCTACTAATCACTAATTCCCAAACAGTTCAAGCTATGTCCGTGGTGTTGAACAGACGGTTCCCCGTGTCTGTGGTGCCTCTGCCGGTATACTGATTGTCCGAGAGGCGGAGCGCTACGATGTTGAGATTGGCGTCATGGGCAAGTGCCCGCGCGAGTGGTCTGTCCCCAGTGACGGCTTGGGACTGAACTACACCGGCCACTACCACGATTCGAGCACCGGCATGCAGATCCCTTGTGCGCCGGATAAACTGCATCGCCGTGTTCCCGTTGTTGATCACTGAGTCTACCAACAACACGGTGTGTTGCTGCTCCACATGGTCTGGAAGGATCTCCTCAGGCCGCTTGGCATGGACGAACATGGCAAGCGGGAAGGCGTCGTTGACGCCGAAGGCCATTGCTTCTCCGCCTCGCATTAGGGCGACGATCAGCGTGCGTTTCTCATGGACGAGTCGATGCCCTTCTGTCTGATGGCCTTGGACGTGTGGGATCCGGTATTCTTCGAGGCCGATGAGGTCTGCAAGGAACTCCATTGCCAAATACCACCCAACACGACGATGGGCATCTCTGAGAGCCGGTCCAGCAATGGATGCGTCGCGAGTTGGCGTCATGAGAAGTTTGGCAGCGCTCTTGGACGTAGCGTGGAGGACTTGAGGACTGGGGCCACGTGGCCGGCGGAAGACTGATTCGATGAACTCGGGAGCTGTGATATCTACCAGGGGAAGCCTGGTGGTGTCCAACCGCGGCGACACATTGCTGGGCAGCAGGACTTGCCGCGCTCGAAGACCGCCGTTGTCGATAGCATCCAACAGCGCCGCCTCCATGGTCTTGCTCCGAGTCTGATCCTCGCCGACCACGACAACGGCTTGATCCGCCTTGGATAGCATATCGAGGTCCAGAGGACTATCTCCGAATGCAAAGACATGGCAGTGGTGAACGGTGTGAACATGAGCGACCAAGGCGGCTTTCACCTCAGCGTTGACGACGACGGCATCGTTACCGATAGGTCCGGCGCCGATGATTTTGATCCTGCTGAGGCCTGCTCTCTCCAAGACTCTCTCCCAAATAATAGCGAGCCCACAAGTGACAACAACCGCCCGGACGTGCTCTGATGCTTCCACCTGCTTCAGGAGCTCCAGGAACTCGGGGTACAGAGTCACTTCCGCCGCCACGGCATCGCAAAGGTCGCTGAAGTGCAGGTCGCGGTGTACCTCTTCGTACAGCAACTTGGCTTGGCGAAAGGCGGCATATGAATACCCCAGCGGGCCGCTAAACAATTCCTTTAACGGATCCTCCTCCTCAGAGCCCCGAGACTTGGCAACCATCCTCCAGAACAGCGCGCCGGTATCCGCCGCGGCCAACGTCCTGTCCCCGTCCACAACCAAGACCGTCTCCAACTTCTCCAACCCGCGACCCAGCGCCTGGTCCAGAATGCTCTTGGCACGGCGAAGGTTGAATTCCTCAGTGTGGACCCGGAAGTCGTGTGCCAGCGCCGAAACATCTGCCACAAGGTCTGACGACCGACCCGAGCCGATCACCGAGAACAAGATGCCGTGATCCATGCAAAGACGGTGCAGCTGTGTCTTCTCCTCCTCCTGCCATCTGCGAAGGTGTTCAACGGATACAGCCGCGCGCGTCTTTTCCGAGTCGTCCAGTCTGCGTTGGGCAATCACCTCGGCTGGGACGTTCAGGTAAATGATATGAGTGTACGTGCTCAGGTCGCCCCTGGTGCACACCACTTTTCCTGCCTCCTCCCCTTCGGCCCAGAACATGAAGTGGCCCGCGATAATGGCTGCGCGGCCGGTGGTGGCGCATTCGTTGCCGATCGTGGTAATAGCGAGTTGGCGGCATCTGGTCTTGTCGTGTTCCGGCAGCTTCTGGAACGCCTCGAGGCCGCCGAAAACGAGGGATGAAATCATAGCAGAGCCATCATAGAAGGAAAAATGCCCCGAATCTTTGAGTTCTAGAGTGAGTTTGTTGAGCAGGAAGGTCTTGCCAGAGCCGGGAATGCCGTAGATGCCGACGATCACTGGCTTGGAATTTGGAATGTCAGGGCCGGCAGGATGCTTCAGCTGGTCTGCCGCCATGTTGCCGGGAGGGCTAGTCAATAATTTCGGCTGTTCTGGAGGCATAAATGCTGAAAGAGCTAGACGGATATGAAATCAGCGGACACGAAACGAGTGACAGCGCTATATTAGGTACCTAGACGGATACGAACTAGGTACGGTGAGAACAAAGAATGTGACAACGGATAGTCGACATACCTCAGCGGACACGAAACAAGTGACAGCGCTGAGGAAAAAAACAACCAGCGCGGAGTCCTAGCGCTATAAGATTACGTAATGCGATAAGGGAACATGCCGAGATAAGGGTGCAAGGTGCAAGATGGTGCTACAAGATAATGGTGATGGGGCCGAGTGAACAAGATAACAAAGTCTAACATACCCCCTTCAAGAGGCCACCAAACCGATGGAAGTTGAAAGTTTAGAGAAGCGAGGCCTCGGTAAAGGTTTTGTAAGAATGTCTGCAATATTTTTGTGTGAGGGTAACCAGATTAAACGAAAGGTGCCATCATCGACATGCTCGCGAACGAAGTGGTATCGAATGACAATGTGCTTGGTACGTTGATGGAATTTTGCCGCTGTGGAGAGGGCAATCGCGCCCGTATTGCCGAGGAATATATTGATGGGGGTTCGGCCCGGGAGTAGGAGCGAAAGTTCGGCGAAGAGTGATTTTAGCCACAGTCCCTCTTGGATGACGTGCGTAACCGCCATATATTCCGCCTCCGTAGAGGACAACGCGACCGTCGCTTGCTTCTTGGAAACATGTGAAATCAAACCTCCCGCGTAAAACCAAGCGTAGCTGGATACGGAGCGACGGCTGGCCTCGTTCGCCCAACTTGCGTCAGCGTATGCGTGGAGTTCCAGGTTCTCTGTTTCGACGCGATACTGAAGACGGAAATTGATTGTACCTGCCAGGTACCGAAAGACGCGTTTACCGGCTGCAAGGTGACGAGGTGTGGGGTCGGCGTTAAATTGCGCGAGTGAGTTCACGATGTAGGCAATGTCGAGGGGCGTGTTAACGGAGAGATGCATCATAAAAATTGCAGAACTCCGACATTGCCCGACTCAGATCCGCGAGAGCGGATCAGGCCACGTGATAAATATCAGGGCAGATTCGTCATTCCGTCATAAGGGGCCGATTGGTCGGTCCCGACTCCGGCCGACAACCCCTTGGAATGACGAATTTGCCGACGAGTCTGCGTATAAATTGTGACAAGGAAGCTTGTTTTAGTACGTTCTGCGAATCTGCGTGTTCAAAATAACCATCATACTTACAGGTAAATGAACTGATATCTATGTAACCCATCCCACTCATCCACTACACACACGTTGACTCGGAAATGTCACTAGGAGTTCTAGGACTCCTAAGTATGTATGTGCGCACCCCAAGCCACGTGGCTGAGGCACGGGCCAACGTACACACGTCAGCAACGCATCTTGCCGTCAGCCGCCCTCGTCGCCCGGGCACCCACCGCACTTGACGACTAGGTGTCGGCGCTGCCGCCTAAAACCTTGCTTGCGAAGGCCCCGCAATCGAGATGAAGAAAATAGTCGGAGTCACGCATAAGAGGACCAAGAACGTGAAAGCAATAAAATCGTAAAGGAATATGTTGTAAAGCATC
This sequence comes from Xerocomellus amylosporus, assembly GCA_038090735.1. Lineage (NCBI taxonomy): Eukaryota > Fungi > Basidiomycota > Agaricomycetes > Boletales > Boletaceae > Xerocomellus > Xerocomellus amylosporus. Next base: position 34,641 of record JBBPNE010000179.1, on the reverse strand, counting down.
ACTGAGTCAGGACCCTAAGTATAAGCCTCTGTATGATCATCAGGCTTACTAACAACCTCCTTGAACTCCTTACCCTTGTTCGAGACACGAGGTGCAATATCTTCATCGTCCACCGTCTTTTCCCTAGTGTCGTCAGGTTCACCGAGAGGAGCGCGATCGTTTACCTGGACCTTCTTGCTTTTCACCGTTTTGGTGATGCGACCTCTTTCGGTTGAGGTGCCGCTTGGACTAGCCTGAGGAGTAACAGTAAGCTTGACACGTTTCGATGGGCGGGATGATGCGGTTGCACTGGTAGCAGCCTGTGGGAGTAGTTTATGGGTGTCAAGGGGACCCTTTCGGGGGAAAGTGTTGGACACAACAGTGGACACGTGCTTCTTCAGAATGCTGATCTGTTTGATCTGGGCTTTGAATGTGTCGACCTCCACTGGCAATGATTCAGCTTTCTTTTTGATGTAGGTGTGATGGATGGAGAACAATATCTCGACCGTTAGCCAGGTCTTTAGAGACGTCGGAAGGTTCGACCATCACTTTGTTCACGAAGACAGGGGGACTGCACGGAAAATGGGTCTGATCTCATCGAGGTCGTCTTTGAACTTGGCGGGAACGTTCCAGTTTTGGTCTCTTCGTCCATCTTCTCTATCTGTATGTCCATTTCCTCGGTTTGTTCGTCGTCGTCCATTTGCGGTTCGGGGTCGTCTGTGAATCTTTATTTAATCATTCGAAGTTGGCGGTTAACGAAGTGACATACGAGAACCATCGACGTCCTCAAGGCACACTACAACTGACTTTGCGGGTTGCGGAGAATTAGGGACGGCATTTTCCTTATAAGTGGTCAAGATTTCTTGTCGAAAACGTGTCGAGTGGACAAACCATAGAGCACACCTTAGCTGACAACGGAAAAAACGTCTAGCTTCACACTCACACCCTTGAACGCGTACGTCGCACCATCTCGAACCCACGGACGTCTCTCCACGCGTCTGCTTCGAGACTTCAAGTAATAGCGATGGAGGAAGAGGACAAGACTTCGAGAGATCGCAAACGACACCTCATCCAAATATGAAACAGGCGCGTACGGCCCCAAACTGTAATCGTATTCAAGCCTAGTATGTCACTTGATCAGTAGCCCGTTCTGGATATGAGTAGGTATTGACACACACCTCTCCACATACTGTAACTGCGCCGACACCTTCCATCTTCAAAACAATGTCGTTCGGGCACGTAAAACTGCAAAGGGGACGGAAAGAGATATATGGAGCACAATCAAAGGGAACGAGATAGATGGCAAAGGGGATGGAACGTGATAGATGGAGCTCAATTGAGGATCTCAGGCAAGATGCTGTCCAATCAACGTTTCAACAGTCAGGATGTTATCAATATTACAGAATCAATTACTGTAAATCCCGAATAATCAGTTAACCGGCAATACAGAAAAAAATGGAAATATCGTGCTTGAAACACTGACAGGCTATGTCCAATGGATTGACCACCATTCAGCGCCCGGGCACGTCAAATGTCATGGCCCCCGACTGCCACGCGATTCATACTTCCAAGTATCTTTATATTAATATTTAATTCTTTGTTTGGCTCTGTGGACGTTTTGCACACGAAGCCAACACCGGAGAGGACCTTGCCAAGCAAGGTGATTTGACCGTCCCAGGATCCGATCCTGAGCGAGGTAAGCTGCCCGGTAGGCTATAGCCGTTCCCATCTTATTGACTCATCCCTCGCCAGCATGACGACCCCACTCACAGCCCCGCGCTCCTTCGCTGTATCCTTCGCACTGGGCCTAGCCCGCTCTTGTCCAATGGCAAACAGGTCACAGGGCAAGTGTGCGGCGCAATCCTCCACTGGCGGCACCTCTACACGAGCCTCACCGGCACCGCTCGCTTGACCCCATTGCTCGTCCAAGGCCTTGTTACGTCGACTCTGCCACCACCTGTTCTAGTCCAACAACCAACTCTTCGTCCTGCGTGACAGCACAATCGAACAAGTCGACGCGTCCTTCGACCCAACGGACTCCCAACTTCCCGTTCCAGACACGAGCTGCTACTTGTGAACCGAGCTCTGCTGTATTTCGGCAAGCCCTAGTCTCATTTGCCTCCGCCACCGCGTTTCCTTGAGCCTCAGCGCTGGCTCCTCGCCATCGCCGTATGTTCTCGACCTCAGAGCCTGACCGTTCGCTAGTCGCCCGCCCCGCTGTTGAGCTCCACCGCTCATTCGACGCCCCTGCCACCACCTCACAAGCCCTCCCTCTCTCCCAGCTCCATCGCTCGTTTAATGCCCTCGCTGCCTCTTTTTGGGTCTGAGAGCTCGCCGGTCGCCCCTGCTACGTGTTGTCAAACGCCGTTGCTCGTTCAACACCCCTGCCGCCTCTTGCCGGGTGCCACCACTCGTTCGACTACCCGGCCGCCACCTCTCGAGCTCGACTGCCTGCTGGTCACCATTATCGCCTATCTTCAAGCGCCACCGCTCATTCCACGCCCCCACCGTGTTGTCAAGCGCTGCCGCCGCTTTTTCTTTTGAGCTCGAGTGCTTGTCTGTCATGCCTGCCACGTCTCGTCCACTGGCGACATGACCTCCCGGTGTGTGACACCTGTTTCCTGATTGTTTGTATAGTAGAGTAGTACTACTTTTTGCGAAAACCAATACATCCAGCAATATACTATTAGTATACTAGTTGGCTGCCCCAGAAGTGGACGTACGAGCGTGCTAGTAAGTGATATACTACTGATACATCGCTCTCAGTCGGTTGGCTGCCCGAGGAGCGGATAGTGATATAATATTGATGTATCAGTTATAGATAGTGTGGATCCGCATCTGACTCTAGCCTACCTATTGATGCATCACATTTATCGTGGTAGTACCATGGTTTGATACATGATTTCTACTGATGCTGGTGGCAGCCTTCTGCCGGAGGCCCGCCATATCACCCGCATGTCTGGGCCTATGGCAAAAGCGGCCACACGCACCTCAGCGTCCTTCCCACCCTCCTGAATGACGCCAGATTAATCCCATGCCTGACCGCCACCTCATCTAGCTTGCCGTCCTTAGCAGGATTCACCACCTCCCTGACCGCAGCGGCATCCGGCGCCCCGCACAGCAGCGCAGCCATCCGGTAAAAACCCCAGCGTGACGTGTATTTGGCGAGCATATATACGTAGGCCAATCCGTTGTGGAAGAGGGCAAAAGGGGGTCTCTTGCAGATGGGAAATCCGTCGTACGCCGCCCGGCTGATGGTGAAGAGGACATCGGATGTTTCGCTGACCCTGGCGAGGGGCGTTGTGGCGAGGCGGCGCTCGCGGAATTCTTCCCGCAGGCGGGCGCGGTGCCAGCACGCGGGAATTTGGCGCTGGAGGCCGAGCATTTTGTGCCAGCGAGTTAAGATCGCGTCGGGCCTGAGAGGCATTTTCGTGGGCATACGGTTGTGGGAGTCGCCGGGTCAGCCAGGTTGGCTCGGAGGTTCAACGTTCAACGTTCAACAGTGTTTTTCCGTAGAAGCGGGCCTAGCTCCAGACGACACGTTGTAAGTGCTTTTGCTTGGTTGCCATTTCTCGTTCCCCATACTCGGGAAGTGCCGACTTGCGTCGGTTGTCGGCCGGAGTCGGGACCGACCAATCGGGCCCCTTGGAATGACGAACCTGCCGGAAGGACTCGGCGGGCCTGTGAAACAGGAATGAATTCTAAGGTAAGTAGTCACTCGCAGACTCTCAGACTGGGACTTGCCGTGGAGACTACATCCCATAATCCTTGACGTCTGGCAACGGTGTATTGAAACTCCCGTTCTTTGATCTCTGAAGTCAGGACACCCGAGAACCCCGTGACGACGCGCTCCCGGCAGGGTGTTCTGAGTACCCCAGTGGTTGTGTCCTTCCCTGTTTAGTTTCACACCCATATGTTTAGGCAGCGTTGAGCCCAACTTTTATCTAGTTATCATGCATCCGCGACTCCAGCGTGAGCATGATGACCTTGAACTTACCAAAATCTGAATCTGATCAAATTGATGGCATTCAAGTTTTGGTCGATTCCAAGTTCAGTCTCGTACCCTCGCGCTCGGGCCAGACGGACCAGACCTACCAAACTTTGGAATCTTCCGGCCGAGACCCTGCAGAGAGATGTTTCAACCTATCCTGGCCGGGTGCGACCCGAGCAACACTCCAACCTGCGGGTGGAGGGTCGAACGTGCTGGGAGTACTACGTACATCGCACGTTCGTTTGGTGAGAGGGGCCTTGACCGTTGTGAGCTTCAAACGGAGGTCACCCCGGGATCGTACACAAACATACACGCTACCAGCTACAGTGAAATACAAGCACAAGAACTCTGGATTCCTCTCCTACAGCAAATTCTTATCGTACCAAGCGTACTCGCGCTCGAGCGCATCCTTGATCGTGGGCGCGAGGTGCCAGTGATGACCTTCGCCAGCGTAAAACTTCCACGCGATATGCCCCTCTGACGTCTCCTTGGCGATCTTCTCCAGGAATAGGTGTGCCTGAGGGGGTGGAACGACCCCGTCTTTTTCACCTTGCAGCATCTACGCACGAATCAGTCTTGCTCGTCATACGCCATACCAAAGCTCAACGTACCAGTAAAGGCACGCTGATGTTCGGCTGCCCGGTCACTGAATTAGACACGTTGTCGATCGGACTCCGCGCCTTGTACACATCTGGGATCTGCTTCGGCGAACCGCCAAGGAGCTTGTACATGTACTGTAACTCAAACTTTTCCGTGATCTGAGCGAGGCGAGTGAGATCCGAGATGCCCCCATAGGCGGAGGTGGCAGTTTTGTAGTACTTGGTGTTCGGGGCGATCGTCAGCGAGGCGAGCGTGGTGTATCCGCCTGCGGAGCCACCCCGGATCGCCACACGTTTCTCATCGATGAAGGAGTAGGGTGCAGCAGCAAGGATCGAAGGCGCTGTCTTGCAGTCTTCGACGTCGTAAATGCCCCATTGGCCAGCGAGGCGCTCACTGCCGGAAATCAGCTGGAGGAGGATACGAGGCTGAATACGAAATGCTTACATGTATTCCCGACCATACCCGGAGGATCCGCGATAGTTGACATCTAACCTGACAGCGCGTTGTCAGGCTGTACATTCAGAACGTGAGACCCGATACGAGACTTACCAAGCGAAGCCCCGGCTGGTGTAAAACATCTTGATCCAATTCAGGGCCTGGGCCTCCAACCCAGTGGGACCACCATGAACGCCGACGATACAAGGTGGTTTTTCCTCAGGGATACTTGATCCAGAATAATCCGGATTACATGGAGCGTAGTAGACGACGTAAATCGTGTGCCCGTCAGGCGCTTTCAGCGTCTTTGGGATAGGTGGAGAAATGTACTTTTCCAGTAACGAAGGGTCCGCGCTGGGCTTGAGCACGTCAAACTTCACGGTGTACGAACCAGATGAACCCGAAACTGTGCCTGAAATAACACCACCTGGTGCCGAGGCTTTACTCCCTGTAAAGACAAAGCTATTCGCGCTCGCAGGGCGAAGATGCTGTGCGACCGTGAAATCAAAGTTCTTGATTCGAACGGGATCAGAGGGCTGGGCGAGGTCGATGACGTAGAGGATATTCCTTCCATTCTCGAATGCGGTAAATGCACCGTATTTCCCACCGTCCAGGATGGCGTAGGGAAACAGTCCAAGTGTCCACGCCGGCTCGGCAAAGTCCTGTGCGATTGCCGACTTCAAGACGGGTGTTGACTGCCCCGTCTTCGTACTGTAAATGAAAGGATTCTGGAATTTGTTGACCCCGTCGGACGTATACACGAGGGTAGTGTCCGTGATCCAGCTGGGATAGCCCGCGGCGATATTCAACTTTTCACCGGCGACCAATGCACGTTTGGAGATCACGATCGTGCCGTTTTCGATGGCAACGTCGGCCACGTAGATCAAGGCTCCCTCGAATGGCATATCAGGGAGATACCATTCCTGCCAACAAATCTTGTTGCCACAGGGATTGAACCCCGGGGCGGCGTAGAAGTCAGCATGTTCGACGATAATAGTCACAGAGCACGTTCTCGTATCAACGACGCAGAGCGTATTGACGACGCTTTCCGGTGTGTCGATGGTGTGGTCCTCACGAACCGTGACCAATAAGTGAGTTTCCGTGGGATGCACCGCAAAGTTGGCATATCGCCAGTTGGGATTGACTATCGACAACGGCGTTAAGCAAGCGGCGATTCATAGATGTAATGTGATATATTACTAGGAGTGATCCGTCGAACATTGGCAGGTGCAGCCTTGAGGTTGATGGCGTAGATGCCATTGTCGTCATTGGAGAAGTAGATAATGCCATTGTAGACAATCGCTGGAGCACCTCCGTACTCCTGTACGAAGTCTCGCGCGCTGTAGGGCGACGGTAGGACATCATTTTGAGCTTTGGTGTCCACAATCACGCAGCGCCCGTTGTCAAGAGGGCGTTCCTCGAGGTGGTAAACGTCTTTCGTGATAGGATCGACGAGCACGTCGTCAAACACGATATTCTGCGGTGATCGTGTTCTTCAACAGCATTCAATGTAGAATTAGGGTAACATACAGTCGAGATCACAGTGTTAGAGGTGATGGGCGATTTCCATCGTCCGTATGGCGCCGTAGATTTGGTGGACATGATGGGTTGAAGACTGAGAGTGGTTGTGAAATGCTTGGTTGGAGGGAAACTCTTAAGCCGTGGTGGTTACGATGAAAGGAAAAGCGCTTCAAGGAATGATGGAAGGTACTGGTTATATAGCCCAATGACGGAACCGAAGTGGAGTGCAAAGGTTTTCGGGCTCCGATAACTGTCAACGCCTGAAGGGAATGCCGAGAGGCCTCGAGGTTGAAAGTATGGAATACGTCTTTACGAGATGGACCATACGTCTGAATCGAGACACCGGTACTGAGGCTTCTTGGTAATGGAAGATAGGTAAGACGCGCACCAGAAGCATACGGGATTTGGTCTGTGGGTCTAAAGGTAGAAAATAGTCAGTGACAGCAATCACGGAAAGACCTCGTCGGGGTTCATAGTCTTCTCGATGCCCGTATAGCAAGGTATAAAGATGACAAACGAAAACCAGTGATGATAAGTGCGCTGTACAAATGATGGATAGCTACTCAAATGTAGAGTTCAGGAATTGCAAAAGGTCCTCTCTGTTTGCATCCATCTCCAAATCCCTCGAATCCTTGTGAACCTTCAGCTTAATCTGGCGAGACGATTAATTATAGCGGTCGAAGTAATCAGGGACGGAAATGGGGCACCTTTTTTCCTGTCAAGACGCTACGTTTCTCATCCTTGTCCCTCTTCTTCTCTTTGTCAATGTCCCTGTGGCGCTTTTTCCTATCACGGTCCTTCTCCTTGTGTTTTGACCTTCGCCGTTTCCTTTCACGGCTACGCGAGCGCGATCGTGAACGGTGGCGAGTGTGGCTTCGTTCATATGAGCGAGAACGTGATCTCGACTTGTGGCGATTGCGCTTCGCAGGACGCTGAGACTCGGTCGAGGTAGATGAACCCGACGAGCAAGGACTGCGACTACGGCGGCCTCTTGGGGTCTACGAAGTGGCCACGTCACACATACACCTTTTGAGGTCAGAAACCCGACACCCATGGTAATTTCATAAGACGTACCACACTACGACCTCTGCTCCGACTTGGAGCCATCGATTCCTCGCGAGCACGACGATCGTCGCCGCCGTCCCGCTCCTGAATGCAGATCTAAGCATCAGCCAACAAGACATGAGCGTGAACTGACCTTTTTGCGGCCCTCGTTGTGTTTGCGAACGAGAAGGGGACTGCGCGACCTGGAGCGCTTGCGGCCCCTGCGACCGTATCCATCCTCGTTTCTTTCACGTCGGTGGCTGCTTCGCTGAGGAGAGCGAGACCTGCTGTCTTCCCTGTCGCGTGCTAATCACGTTAGTTCCACGGAGGTTGCGTTTTGCGTTTTTTTTAGGTAGCGAGCCGTCCATAATGACCACGCATGGTGGAATTAAACGTGGGGCGACCAGGAGAGTGGTCCGAGGTGAGTTACAAGAATGTACAGACGGGAAAATGGCCCTCACCCCTGCGTATATGATGACGCTCGGAACGGTAGCTGGGACGCTCGTCTGGTGAATACTCGGGCATAGCGACGTGATGATGGTCTCACTTCCGAGTCGCAGCCAGTTCCGGGTCTTCCTTTGTTTGGTTTGGCATGGCAAACACCCTTGGATCCTAACATGTATAAACAACGCTTTGCAAAGAATCTCAAGTTACTACTACCTTAGGAATCTAGTAGTCGTTAATGATTGTTGGTTAAAGGGACGCATGTGCACACTCCGCCAAAGCAGCCATGATAACAAAGCTCCAAGGTTGCCCAGATGGAACCCATACTCACCATTTTTCACAGTTACATTCTGACCTTTCACTGACCACCCATCCAGGTTACTGGCACGGGGGAAATCAAGCAACGCTGTAAGCATGTTCTACTACTTAGTAGGAGGAGTATAAAGTGATATTTTCTAACGCGGCACTAAGGACACGCTATAACTCCGGGCATGTTGTCCTACGATTTACTACCGCTGGGGAATTGCATGTTGGTGACTCCTTTTTTGTAGTTCACTCATCCGAGGATCGGTAGGCCCGAGAACAACGAGTGTTATACATCCAAGCTGTATAACTTCTATTGTTTCGTTTGTGTTTCGTCTTCTTGCTGGAGTGTCGCTGTATTCATTTGAATGCCGTGATTGCAGAACACGCTGGCAGTTAAGCGCTAATCGGCACGCCGTGTAGGTCCGCGGTTAGTCCTGACGTATCCTGGGTGACAGGGTTTCGTGCTCCACTGGAACATCATGGTTCAAAGGGTTTATGCCCTGTCATGATGCTTTACTATCTGGGATGTAGAATGGTGGTACCCACCATCGTGCGGGAACAGGGACAAGGCAGTGTGAGCTTCTTGGATCCGGTCCATGTGGCCCGCTGATGGTGTGCCCATTGTTGGTTCCTCAGTGCAGGGCATCGACGTTTCATAGATCACAGCTATTGCTGCTGGTCCAATCAGTACCGTTTGCCTTGCAGTTAAACCCACCGACCCACTCAAACTGCCCAGCGGTCTCGGTACCAGTTTCCTAGCGGCACGTGTGGCACACGAGGCGATCGTACATGTTCCTCGAGGCGTTTGTGGGTACATCCCTCCTCTGCGCTGACAAACATATTATTCGACGACTGGTAATGTGGGCGTCCGTTGAGGAACGTTGAGACATATAAGAACGTGTTTTCACCTTTTATTTCTCGGTGCGTTCAACGACTTTGGACACTCTCAAGTTCGCTCTCAACTGCCCCAGTTTTCGGTACTATTGCTTCACTCATCAATATGCGGATATAGAATCATTAACATGCCGCTATTATCTCCGTCAGATGTTGTCCATCCAAGGCGTTGCCGTCCCACAAAATAAGGAAATCTGTTTGCCCATTGTTCGACCTGTGCCGCGTTCTTTGAACGCTCAGAGGTGCACGGTATACGCACGGCCAATACCAGCTGAAGTCGTTTCGAACATACTTGGTCTCGCATCCCATTCATCTCACGATCCCAACTCTCAGTCAATTTCGCTGTCTCACGTATGTAGACAATGGAGGCAGATCTCTCTTTCGATGCCTTCCTTGTGGACCTTTATCTATGTTTCGCTCCCTTTCTCCAAGAACCAACTCGCGCGCATGCGCACTTGGATAATCCGTTCCCAAAGTCGCCCTCTCGATATCTACATGGACTTTCGCGATCCGGACTGGGACTGGGATGAAGCGTCCCACATCTTTGGCTGCAACTCCATGGATAGCATCATGCGCTTCCTCGTACCACAGGCGGCGCGCTGGCGGTCCATCGAGCTTTTCACAGACACCTGGGCACCCATCTTCACGTTCCTCTCATGTACTGTGGCCATTGAATCGGCACCTCTCCTGCAATCCATTCGGCTCGCCAGATGCAACGAGTACTTTGTTGCACAGGGGGAGGCGTTCCGCCCGATGAACTTGGCTTTTCCAGTCGCCTGGTTTCGGGGCGGCGCCAGTCTGTGTCATCTCCGTCACGTATCGCTTTCGGGCGTCCACGTCGATTGGACGCGGTCTGGTCTCACGGGTCTCCGAGAGTTGGAGCTGAGATACCATGCCCGAGACATTATGCCCACTCTCTCGGAGTTTCGCCGCATCCTGTGTGCAAACGCAGAACTGAAGCGTCTCGTCATCCTCGGGTGGGGTCCTCGGATGGACCACACCTTGGAAAACGAACGCGGAAGCGATGATCTGCAAACGATCGTTCTATCGCAGTTGGAGGAATTCGAGTTCGGGTTCGTCGACGTGGCGTACGCCACTGACCTGCTGTCATTGTTCGCCTTGCCGAACCTCCGGGTCCTTTCTGTCGAAGACGTCGCGTTCGGGATCCAGCTCTGTGAGCGTCAAGACTGTTCCCGGCTGTTCGATCACCTCTTGGAGATGAATGCAACCGAACGGATCCCGCTGTCTTGTCTTCGTGAGCTCTCGCTGCGAAGCATCCGTGCGGAGGTTACGTCGATCAATGGTTTCTTTGGCCACTTGGGCAATATGACGTCGCTCTGTCTGCAACGCGTTGACGCGACATCGCTTTTGGCTCTATGTCTCGCTCTTCATGCGTGTGGGCAGCTCCAGGAGTTGACCCTCAAAGACATTGATCCTGGGGTAGCGGCCCTCGTGCTTTCATCACATTCGTTTCCGCCTCGCCTCCGCATCTTTCTCGATATCGACGACGACGCGGATCAGGACGAGGAAGCGGACAGGATTGCCATGACATCGGGTATGTGACGGCTTCCTGTTGGGCTCTGCTTAGTACCTCGTCCTTTAATTCCCCCGAATCTCCTTCGTACGTATATAATGGCGTACCTCCCCCCTTTCTTTTTCTTTTCTTCCTTGGGATCTCCCCAACAAACCCTTTTGTTCATCTCCGGCCCTCTCGCTACGACCTGGTGTCGTCTGCGTGTTGGAGCCTATCTCGTTCCCGTCAACTATGAACGTCTCTCCATTATCTCATATGCATAGTGTAGCTCTAAGTACCATTCAAGTTACCCCCGTCTCACGAATTCCACGATCATCGTTATTTGTCCAGTCGAGCCTTTGATATATAGTAGATCCATTTTGGTCATTCAGACCACAAGCCGGTACGACACCGGACCCGGAGCAACGCCAACCACAGTATATTTATAGTATCAATGTTCACCCCGCGAAAACGTGTAAAAAAATAGTGTCCAGCCGGCCCGCGATACACTGGCCGTCATGCCAATCGCCAGAAGGTCCGGGTGCCTGGGTTGACCATGGCGACGCATTTACCGCTGTCTTGTAGCCTGACAAGTCGTATACCGTTGTCGCCTGGTCGTTGGCGTTTCGCTGGAAGATATGTATGAGGTTCGTTTCGATGCCGGGTCTTAACCATGTCTCCTACGATGATCAGCGACATTGGCTGCCCGTCGCTGTCATGACTTGATGGTGACGAAATGATGCTGAAATGAAAGCAACGTTTTAGTCTTCTGTTGCCATCGATATGTCACGGAGGGCATTTCAAATACGACGATAGTCCAAGGTTCCTTTGACTCCGACTTGGACGGGTACCGGGTTCCACCACGACAAGACGGGGAATGAGTACGTTGCGACGAGCCCGTGAGAACAACGGGAATCGAGCACTCGGTCCTAGCCAGTCTCGTCTTGCCAGCACACGCGCACCGAGTGCGGCACACAGTCCATACGGGACGTGGGAGAGGTTCAAATCACCGTCGCAACGGGAATTGAGAGCCAGGATGGATCCGACAAGGCCGCCCATCTGGAAATGGAAGGGGAGCAGATGGCAGCTCCGGTAACATTGTGGTTCAATGAGCGATGCCACTCGATCCGCATAAAGACCTGCTTGTCCCGGTCTATGTGCTTCACCCGCTTATTACCCCCCGTCCTCTGCGCTGGGCTCGCCATCGCTCCTTTGACACCTTCCCTCCCTTTTGATGCTCCCCTCTCGTTTCCTGGCCCAAGTGGCCGTATCTTTCCTTCTGGTTCTAAGAGCCAATGCCGAGTCGCACACTATTAAATTCATAAACCAGTCAGTCGTTTCATTTTGACGTCGTCGAGCGTTTTCTAACCAACGATATCAACTAGATGTGGTTTTGGATCGGTACATCCGCTTTCGCACATTGTCGACGACGTCTTACTCTATTTTCTATCTTCTAGCCTGCGCTCATAGAAGGCGGTATAAACATCCTCACTGGCGACGAGTACACGACCAACACTGACTGGTCTGGAATTGCGTAAGTCGACGTCGAACATCGAAGCGCCATACTCCCCTTGACACTTTTTTTTTTTTTCTTTTCTTTTATACTTTGCTCAGCTACCTTCAGACAGGTAAGCCCACACACGTGTCCTCAGCGAGGGCGAGCATCCCTTCTCAAAATTGAGATTCTCTTCATGATTAGGTGGTTGTAATGTAAACGGCGAAAATTGTACGCTTCTTGAGACGACACTCAACAACCCGGTTTGTGCGGGGTGTGGTTCAAGCACGGACCTCTCCTTGATACCCCCGTGAGCCCGCTCTCATACTACCCGTCTGACGAAGCTGCTGACGAGCGTTTGTGATCGAAACAGCCATGTGTACAGCGTCGAAACCTCGTTTGCGTGCGTTTGAAACCGATCGGTTCCAATGTCTTTCGTGTGCTCATGGCCTTTGTAGATATTACAACGGCTGCGATGGTATGGGAAAGACATGTGCGTCACGCCCCTCTTCTCTAGGCCCGGCGTAAACTCACCGACGACGACACGACATAAAGGTTCGAATGCAAGCTGCTACGACGACGCCTTTTTCAATCCAGACGACAACATTGTGCAGGTCGCCTGTCAGACTGACGACGTAAGTCGGAACCGTTCGCTCCAGATCGGTCGTACGTGACGCGCACCCTTCAATAGGTCAACTTGTTGGTCGCGTTCTGCGCCGATGCCTCGCAGCTCTTGGGGGGAAGTGCGACTACGACTTCGGGTGGTACCCCCTCGACGCCTACCCCCACCCCCACCGCACCCACGCAGACGCCCACGCAGACTCCCACAGAGTCACCCACGGAGTCACCCACGCAGACGCCCACGCAGACACCCGTGGTGTTGCCCGTGGTGTCTACGCCTACGCAGACACCCACGGAGTCGCCCACGGGCACCGACCCCGGGTGCGACGAGCCCACGCAGACGCCCACGCAGACACCCGTGGTGTTGCCCGTGGTGTCTACGCCTACACAGACACCCACGAGCACCGACCCAGGGTGCGACGAGCCCACGCAGACGCCCACGCAGACGCCTGTGCAGACTCCCGCGGAGTTGCCCGTGGTGTCTCCCGCCACCGACTCGACGACTCCAACCTCGACGCCTACCCCCACTCCTACCACACCCGCGCAAACGCCCACGCAGACACCCACCAACACCTCTGACCCTGGCGAGCCCGGGCAGACGACCCCCTCGACCCCCGCGTCTACGCCGACCTGTCGTCCCCGCCCTACCGGCGTCAGTTCACCCGCCTCTTCGCCCACCCCCGCCCAACGCCGTCGTCACCGCCGCACACACCGCATTCGTGACTAGACGCGCGACCATCAGCCGAGTGTCGGGGCGCGTAAGCAACTTGACGTTCTACCTCCCCCACTCGCGGTCTTTCCACTATTTTTTCCACAGACCGTCGCTCTTCAACACCCCACGCGTAGCTCAGGCTGGCTCGCGCGTGTTTTTACGTTTTCCCCCACTCCCCTCAGCAGCGTGTCCGTGACACGTGGCAATCCTGACTTCTTTTTTGTGTGTGTGTTGTGTGGCGTACGTACTGGGACCTCTGAGAGGTCGTTTTCGTTTCGTCTCTACTACGACGCGTATCGTACATATACCCGGGGGTTGTTTTTCGTAGTCGTGCCGGTGGTCCTCTTTGTAAACTTGCTGCGGTCTGTCGAAGCGCTAGCTTCGCTTCGATATGATATAGGAAAATGATCAATAGATCGACGAGTTCCATCAGAACGAGGTCTGTTCCAAATTCCAATCCAATCATCTGATCCATCATGCATCATGTGCATCAAACACGACATGTGTACATGGACACATCTCGCCATCTAAGCGCTCGGCGTCCAAACTTTGTTTTCATTCTTTGCCTGATGGCCCAGGGCAGTCCATGCTGCGGAAGTCTAGACACTTCCTGCAAAGTAAAACTGGGTCCCTCGGAAATCGAGGGCATATGTATATCAATATCATCGATACAAGGACCGCGAACGCCCACCGTATTTGGAACGAACCGATAAGGCAAAAAATCATTGCCAGACCTCCTCCCCTACAAAGTAAACTGGGCCCTCGACTCCTCGGAAATCGAAACGCGAGGGAGGCCCATCTTATAAAGACTGCGACCTGCCCACCATATTTGGGAACGAACCGATAAGGCAAAAAAAAATCATGCCATCACTTCACTTTGATATGCTGGACATATACACCCTCGCCTCGTATCCTCTCAACGCCAGCGTCTCCGAATCGCTCCCGCCCTCGTTGATCTCCGTTCCCAGTCCAGACCCACCAGACGTCGTCTCCGAGCCATAGTCGTAGTTGCACAACACGAGCTCGCCAAGGGCCTCGAACCCCAACCCCAACCCTCGCCCACGATCGTCCGGGCCCCCAGACTCGGAGTCGCCCCCGACAAGACCCGCAAGCGACACCTCGACCACGTCCGCCGAAAAATTAAGCACCACCCACGCGCGCACACGGCCCAACGTCCGGACGTACGCAAACGCCCTCTCGTCCTCGTCCAGACGCATCTCAAAGTCGCCGTACGTCTGCGGCGGCGTCGGCGTGTTATTTTTTTAGGGTTTTTCGGAAGCAAGGACAGGAGACGTACCAGGACGTCGTGCGCTTTTCGAACTCGGATGGCGCGTTTCCAAAAGGCGAGGACGCTCTCTTGGGTGGGCTTCCCGGGCTGCTGGCACTGCTCGTCGGCGGCGTTCCAGCCCTCGCGCGCGTCGTCCTCGTAGGCACGCATCCATGGCGTACCGGTCGTAAACCCAGCGTTGGAGGAGGCGTCCCACTGTCAGATCATGGTTCCAAAGCACAGAAAAAACGAGGGATGCAACAAGTTGGGAAAAAAGTGGTGTGACCAAAAATGTGAAATAGTGTGAACAGGGTGATGGCGTGAAACGAAACACGGCCACGGGCAACTAAATAGTCAATGCAATGCAGGCGATACGAACGACGACTAAACTTGCCTGCATGGGGATGCGAGCATGGTCTCGGGCTTTCTGCTGGAAGCCGTCCAATACGTCTTCCATATCGACGTCCTCTTTCCCTTGCGTTTCCTGTCTCTGTCTCTTGATCCTAGGTCGAACGTCAGAACGAACGAAAGAGAGACAAAAAATCCCGAGTCCTACGCACAACTGCCAATAATTCTGCGACGCGACGTCCTTGTACTCCTCGATCCCCCACGTCCTCGGAAAATTCTTCATCCCAAGTTCCTGTCCTTGATATACGTACACCGTCCCCGTCTGTGTCACCTCGAGGACAGCCAACAGCTTGGCCGAGATCGCCCGCCACGCTGGCGAATCATTCCCGAAACGAGAAACGACGCGTGCGTGGTCGTGGTTTTCAATGAAGACCCTGCAAGGAGCCATGGAGTTACGTGGAGCACGGACGGCATACACGATGGTCAGCATCCACGCCACGACAACACGGCACACGACACACAGCACACGACACGAACGAGCGGTCAGGTTCGACACGGTGCCCTGCCCATTTGCCGGCGAATTTGAACTCGAGCTCCATCGCATTGATATAGAGGAGCGCAACAGACTCATTCACAGCGTTCGCCTCGCAGACACCTTGTGGGACGAGGCCCATCGTATGCCAATACGGACAGCAAGCAGCACATAGTGAACGGTGAACGGTGAGCAAGACACCGAACGTACAAACGGGGCTCATTCGCTGTGCTGCCACCCTGCACCCCCAAGTCCGCCGTCAACCGATACGAACAGCACACAGCACAGAGTGAACGGTGAACGGTGAGTAAGACACCGAACGTGCAATCGGGCTCATTCTGTACTGCCTTGCAGACACCTCGTTCGTCGAAGCTCTCCCAAAGACGAACGCCAAGACCAAACAGGGACGTTCCACGAGGAACAGTGACCCAATAGACCCTCTCATGTGCCATCGATCGAGGAAACACATGCCTCGACACCAGCAGCACCACCCAAAGCCCAAGCGAGAAGGGCATAGCGACGGGGACCAGCGGAAGCAGAGCAAGAAGAGGAAATACCACTCACGCATTCCAAAAGCCCTCGTCTCGCTTGTACGTTTGCCACCGTCCTACGACCGCCTTGAGCTCCGCCAACCGCCACGCCTTTTTCACGAGGGGCGACTCCGCCGGGGAATCCAAATCCATCAGCTCAAAGTGAAAGACCATGTTGAGTTCCTTGTTTTGTGGAAGGACGTACGCCGCGAGCGCAGAGGCGTCGTGTGTAAAGGGCGTCTCGCCTACCGTGATCAGGTCATGGTCTGCGGGAAGCACATTGGGTGGAGCGAGGCGTAGATGGTAGCACAGCATTGTATGAGTAATCAGGCGATTAGATGAGATAAGAAGACGTACGTGACAAGACTTCCCTATGCATCTGTTGAATGTATTCGTGCACGTGTGGACTAGCAAGGTCGTGTAGTTAGAAACAGATTCTCCTCGGAGAGGAGGCAAAAATCGCGCAGTATTGACGCTGGCATGTGGCGTGGATTCACTTACCCATTGGCGAAATAAATGCTCGCAGGTTGGTAATACTGGGTGTGGTCTACGACCGGTGCGTCTGGTAAACCTTGTGTCTTGGATATGATATTGATCACGTCCATCTAGATATCAGGGAGCCGTTCGGCTCTTATCCGCAAAACCAATCAGCGCGGAGGAGACACCTACCCGGAATCCATCACACCCCCTATCAATCCAAAATCGCATCGCGTCCCAGACGGCATCACGAACGACCGGATTTTCCCAATTCAAATCAGGTTGTTCACGGACATACAAGTGGAGATAGTATTCGTCCGTCCCTGGATCGAACTCCCATGCTGAACCTGCGTGTTTTTTGCGTTGCAAACCCAAACAGTCCGATGGAAGATCCAAGAAAGAAGAGGTGGGGTCGGCGATATTCGTCCGATGAACTGAGGCACGGAGGACACACCTTGAAAGACAGACTTCCAGTTGTTGGGGGGGAGACGTTGACCGTCGACGTATCTGGGGGGACGCCATATGTACCAATCGCGCTTTGGATCGTCCTTGGAGGACTTGGATTGTTTGAACCATTCGTGCTGTATCGAATGCGATCACGTCCGAAAAGACCAATCAGTTCCCAAGGTGTCACGGCTTAGGACCGAAAGTGAAGCACCTCATCGGACGTGTGGTTGACGACGAGGTCCATCCTGTGGTGCAAGAAAATAAAGGACGCCACGGAATGAATAACAATTGGATCTCGATGTGACGAGGAGGTTGCACATACATGAGCTTCATGCCACGTTCGTGGACGCCCTGGAGTAAGCTGTCCCAATCCGCAAGGGTGCCATACCGCGGATCGATGTCGCGATAGTCCGAGCTGCAAGGATAAGATCCGAAGAAAATCCCACCCACCACGAAAAGAAACGAACAAGAGAACATCGAGACGTGGCATGAGCACGAGGAACGGGCGAATAGGAGAGACACACATGTCATATCCCATATCTGCCTGGGGCGAACGATAAATAGGGGAGAGCCAAAGGACGTCGACGCCGACGTCCTTAAGATAGTCCAGCTTTGCGTGGATGCCGTTAAGATCGCCTATCCCATCGCCGTTGGAATCCAAAAAGGAGGCGGGGTATATCTGGTAGACGATTGCGGATTTCCACCACGCGCGGGGAAAGGGTGGCTCTGAGGGGGCCTGGGTGGAAGCCATTTGTGTTTTTGGTCCGGAATCCGATCGTGGCAGCGGAGAAGACGGTCTGCGGGGAGGTACGAGGGAGAAAGAGCTCACGGTCCTCGAGGCTGGGAATATACTCTTTCATGATGGCCGATCATCGGATAGACGCCCAGAATTCCAGGGGCCCGAATAAGGCGCAAAGCCATGGACAACCCGCCGGACCGGGGGCCGATAAGTCGAAAACGCCACCCGTTCTGAATGAGTGTGATATGAACGGGCGAAAACGACGTGGCGGCTCTAAGCTGGGATGGGAACATTATATGAGCCCGGGGGAAGTAGGACTTGGCTAGAACAGGGCCACCCAACGTGGCTGGAGCAAACTCAACCTTTGTGGTTGCCGACCAACGCCGATGCCTCGAGATTCGTTTCCGCTCACAGCACCCTGCGCAGCACCGTAGCACCGTGACTGATCGAATGCGTGATGGCCTAGTCCAGCCCAGCTCCCAGTTGGAGACGCAATACCAGCGAACTTACAGGGTTCGGATAGCGGTGCAGCGATAATGAAAAATGGACGTGGCAGTACGAGGGTGGCGCTTCCCTGCCAGCAAGCATCGAGCCATGCTGCACGCGAGATGAGCTCCGCGTGGCCGTATCGACAGCACTTAAATATCCCCCTCCTCGACCTGCCAGACCCCGCAAATCACCAGCGACAACCTGCGAGATGCCCTTCTGCTTCAACATCCCCGCCATCTCCTTCAGCTGCGAGTCCCGCTGTGGCCCGCCGCGCCGCTCCTCCCTCCCGCCCCTCTACACATGTCCGCGTCCCATCCCAAACTCCTACTGGGCCACGCCCCAGCTCCTCGCCTGCGAGTACCCCTGGTCCCCCTTCGAGGCCTCCACCCAGAAACTCGACAAGCTCCTCGCCGCAGGCGTCCGCACCTTCATCGACCTCACCGAGTCCGGTGAACTCTCCCCGTACGCCCCCCACCTCCCCGACCTCGCACACGCACACGACATCCCCGTCTCCGACATCGAGTACCACCAGTTCCCCATCCAGGACCGCTCCCTGCCCGAGTCGAGAGAGTTCATGTTCACCATCCTGGACGTCCTCCGCGACAACGAACGCCGAGGGCGCGTCAGCGCGGTGCATTGCCGCGGTGGCATCGGTCGGACGGGCATGGTCATCGGGTGTTGGCTCGTCGAGTCGGCGTATGCCAAGAGCGGCGAGGAGGCGTTGCGGATCATCGCTGCCCTCTGGAAGACGGTCGAGAAATGCAAGCGATACCCTCACAGTCCAGAGACCGGCCCCCAGTTCGAGTTCGTCAAGAACTTTGAGCCCCCCAGACTCGTATTTGCCACATAGGCCAGTTGCCTCGTGCACACGGCGTTTCTTCTTCGGGTTGGGATGTGCCATTTTATTGTGGTGAGTTTCCTCCCCACCCTTTACGCTCATAGCTCACAATCGGTCCGTTCGCAGGTTATAGCATCCGTCAGCTCGCGCACGACAGCGCGACCTTAAAAATACGCCATGAATGCATTACAATGTACACACGCATCCCTATTGGCAGGACTCGGGACTTGGGACATCATCCCCATCATGGTTACTTCTCTGGGCATAGGAACTTCATATGTATCTCTAATATCGCGATACTTGGCAAGGACTCCTCCGGCATGGTCATTAGGCTTACCTCTTTGGATACCTTTATTCGTGTCATGATACCCGCGCTTTGTAACATACCATACGCAGTCCAATTTCATCGTGTGGCAAGGGGTTGCCTACATGCTTACTCGTCTTGTTTCCCCAGATCGGGAAATCCTTACTGGAAGGGCATGGCCATGGCTGCAGGTATTGAACGTGTCCCGGCTTTGTTTCTTCCGAGTGGTCCCGGTTTCGGTTCACTTTCGGATTGGGGCCAAGCAGATGATCGAATATTTGAAGAGCCCGTGACGACGCGAAGATTAGATACCGACGAATGCACGTCCGCTGTAAGTACTATACCTCGCCAAGTGGCGCGTGTCTGGTTCCCATGTCCGCGACGCCGCCCTGGACCCGACGCTGATTCCCCATATTCGGAGCGCATCGTCCATCGAATCGGGGGCCTGTGACCGAGGCTGTGAGTCATTCCCGCGCGCGCACCCCCCCAGGGCCAAGGTGAATGACGAAATCGGGTAATCACATACACGACTCGACTGCGCCTCCTCGAAAAACAAAGTTCAGAGCGCATGCGCCACATCCGAGCACAGGATCGACCGAGTCGAGTATTTTTCAATCACAGAACGAACACCGGTCCTGATCCGAAACCCGACCGACGAATGTGAGCGAGAAGAGGAGGACGCGATCGGGGGGAGAGCGTGCGCAGCGGCGGTGCGATGGATCATCGATGATCGACGGGAGAGAAGGACGGGTGGAAATGAATGTACGAGATGAACGGAACCGTGACCGGAACATCGCTCGATTCCGAGTATCGGTTGGTTTCGCATCGTGAGGCTCGGCTAGGGTGATTGGGATTTGGTCGCGCGCGCTCTTGTCCGTCTGGTAGGAAAAAGTCGCAGACTGGGCAGTGATGTCTTTGCAAAGAGACGAAAATGGTGCCCAAGTTTGACGATACGGTTCCACCGCTGGCCCAGTACATATGACGGTCGTCTTTCAAATGCGTGTCTGGCTAGTGAAGAGGAATCGATCAATAGGATCGTCTGATCCAGGTCCTCGACGAACGCGTGCTCACCAAGCGATTTCCCGGCCACTGACACTCGTAGTTTGACATCTCCAAGGTCCAGATTCCACGCCTGCCTGACCCCAAGAGGTAATGGATTTGAACACCGTGACGGCAGCACCCGGAAACTTGTATTCTTTGCACCTTTGGACGGCATTATCAGAGGCGCGCTTCACAAAGAGCGACGTACTCGCAGAGGTAACTTAGAAATGGCGCAACATAGTAGTACCTTGGTTGCATTGCACCAGCATACATACCATGTCCCTCGCCAACAAAGACCACTTGACGCACGTGTTCCCGGCGCTTAAACATATCGACTAGTGAATGCCTCGTTACGACGCAAGCAAGAGCCGAGCAAAAAAAAAAACCTTTAAAACCTTTTGGGCATCGTTGATCACCGCGACCCATGCGAATACGGTCGACTTGTTGGCTTACCTACTAGGTCCCGTAGCTAGTACATATACCGCCGTGATACTGAATGGGTAACCATTCAGTATTCTACCTTTTACGACGAGGAAAAAGGAAGGAGAAAGAAGACAGAAAACAGCGAGGGCGAAGCGCACGGCTATAGCAGAGGTAGTAACCATTGGCCTTTGGAAGGAACGAAAAAACCCTCGTCAGCACCGCCAGGACACGTGCGGCAAACCAAAAGAGAGCTCACCGATGATGATGCTCGGCAAATCGAAAATGTCTCTTCGGATCGAGAAACAAAACGTGGCCGGCAACGGGGCACCGGACGGCTTGAGCAAGACGCAATGCGAATACACCGCCTTGGTCGTGTTCTCAAACGCGTGCGAGGCAAAGTTTTCCCAGTACTCGACTGCAGAGACATGGGCGGGGTGGCGAGGCGAAGGGAGCGAGGGGTAGCGTCGGTTCGTACGCGCGCCGTGAACAGAAAGAGGAGGGCGTTACTTCGTAAATGTACTTGCGTCTCCCGACGAGCTCTTCCATCGGCCACTCGGTCAACATGCAAAATTCGGGTGCGACGAGACATATTTCCCGTACGGCGCCATACGACCGTTGGCGTGCCGCAGTACGAGTGCGACGCGTCACATCACGGGAGCGTTGGAAGCACCGTTCAACAAACACTTCGTCTTCGTCTGTCATGGGCATTTGTAACGCGATCAGCGACGGTCGGGTCGCTTACACGACTCCCGTGCAACACATGCCTTGCATAACCCCAACTCCCTCCGAGTCATGGGACATACACCCTCTCCCCAATGTGCCATGAGGGAGTTGATCGTGGTACGGGGAACTGGACTCGGGATGATCGAAGCGAGATCGTTTGGCAGAAAATTTGTCCAGATACGCCATCATTCACTTGCAGTGACGCGTGCAGGACAGATTTGCGATCGTGGTTTTCCACTAACTGCGAGAAACTGGTCCGTCTGGATCTCGAGCGTGTTGGATAGCCCCGTGAGAGTTGACGAGGTAGTTTGCGACGACTCTGCCTTTGCGGTCCCGCGCGAATGTACAAAGTTTAGTCAGAGTGACTCATAGTCATAGACTAGTCACTCACACAGCCTACGTGAAGAGCTTGGCAGGCGGCTTCAAACTATGGACCGGGGCCATTTATTGAGTCGCTCGGCGAATCCAGGCCGCATCCTCCCCCTCTCCCGCGAGTATCCATGGCACCGACAGCGGACGGGGCCGACAACGCTGTCGACGCAGCTCCCCCAGTAGCGTTCACGCAGCTCTTCCGGTAATGTTTTTCCTTCTCGCTCACACGCCGTCTCCCTCAGGCTCATCCACCCCAGCTATGCCACCCCCTTCGAGCTTCTCCTCAATGCCATCGGTCTCGTTGCTGCTACAGCAACTGGGGCTGCCCAGGTATCCGACCCGTTCCTCCAATCCACCCGGTCATCATCTCATCCATTCCAACTAGCCTCTCATGGTTCTTCTCTTTGGAAATCTCACCCAGCAGTTTGTCTCC
The DNA here is from genome assembly GCA_038090735.1 of Xerocomellus amylosporus. Taxonomy (NCBI): domain Eukaryota; kingdom Fungi; phylum Basidiomycota; class Agaricomycetes; order Boletales; family Boletaceae; genus Xerocomellus; species Xerocomellus amylosporus. The sequence continues at coordinate 12,123 of JBBPNE010000179.1, read as the reverse complement.
TTTGGTACTGCCCAATCCGTATATTACCAGGACCCCAACAATGCTACCGCTCTCCAGGAAATACAGGCAGCAGGAGCACAGTTCCGTACTACCGCTGGTTTAAGCGCCTCATACATCGTTTACATCGGTGCCTTCCCTCTCCTTCCCTCCATCTACTTACTCTGAACTCTTGCTCTGAAAGGAATCGCTACCCTTGTCTCCACATTCGTCTTCATGAACGTTTGGATCTACACTGGCGAAGTAAACGCCAGACGCATTCGTGAAAAATACCTCCAGGCCATACTACGTCAGGACATCGCCTACTTTGACACAGTCGGCGCAGGTGAGGTCGCAACCCGCATTCAGACAGACACCCGTACGTACCTCTCCTCCCTCCCACCTCCCACTCTCACCCCGTCCTTCCACAGATCTCGTACAGCGAGGCATGTCCGAAAAGGTCGCCCTCGTCGTCAGCTTCATCGCTGCTTTCACTACCGGTTTCATCATTGCCTATGCTAGCTGCTGGAGACTCGCCCTTGCAATGTCTTCCATTCTTCCTTGCATCGCAGTCGCTGGTGGTGTCATGGGCAAATTCATGACAAAATCCTCCCAGTTTGTTTTCTTTCCTTCTCTTCTCGTTTCCCCCTCCTCATCCTCCCCGTAGACTTTCTCTCAATCACGTTGCCGACGGTGGTACGCTCGCAGAAGAAGTCATCTCCTCCGTGCGCACCGCCCACGCCTTCGGCACCCAGAAAGTTTTGTCCAGTCTTTACGACGTACACATCCAAGGAGCTTGTGTCGCCGATGCCAAATCTTCCATATTTCACGGCGCTGGTATCGGTGTCTTTACCTTCGTCATATATGCGGGCTACGCTCTGGGTACCGAGTCCCGCCGTTCATGTTCCTTCCTGACTAACACCCTCTAGCATTTCAGTTTGGCACAACGTTGATCAACGAGGGTTACGGTCAGCTGCAAGACTCGTGATCGTCAAACTTTGTCCGCTGATATGTCTCCCAACAGCAACTGCCGGTCAGGTCGTAAATGTGAACCTAGCCATCTTGATCGGTTCTTTCTCCCTTGCCCTGATGGCACCTGAATTGCAAGGTCAGCATCGTACTTGTGGCCCAACGTCCCCGCTCAATCTATTACGCAGCCGTCTCACAAGGTCGAGGCGCGGCTGCAAAGCTGTTCGCCACCATCGAGCGCATTCCCGTTATTGATTCTTCGGATCCCAGCGGACTCAAACCGGACAAGGTTGTCGGAGAGATCACACTGGAGGACGTCGACTTCAACTATCCTTCTCGCCCGGACGTGCCTGTCGTTAAAGGCATCAATATCACCTTCACTGCGGGTGAGACCGCAGCTTTGGTTGGCGCTTCGGGTTCCGGGAAGTCAACTATAATCTCCCTTATCGAACGTTTCTACGATCCTCTACGCGGCTCTGTCAAACTTGATGGTGTGGATGTCCGTGACTTGAACATGAAATGGTTGCGCTCGCAGATCGGTCTTGTCTCCCAGGAACCTACACTTTTCTCGACGACCATCAGAAGCAACGTCGCGCATGGTTTGGTGAACACCCTTTATGAACATCTCCCAGAGGAAGAGAAATCCAAGCTCATCGAGGAGGCATGTATCAAAGCCAACGCAGATGGTTTCATCAGAAGGTTACCCAACGGGTACGATACCATGGTTGGCGAACGCGGTGTCCTCTTGTCCGGTGGTCAGAAACAGCGTGTAGCAATCGCTCGTGCCATCGTCTCTGATCCTCGAATTTTGCTTCTTGACGAGGCAACTTCAGCGCTCGACACAGAGTCCGAGGGGATCGTACAGGACGCATTGGACAAGGCTGCAGCGGGTCGCACGACGATCACGATTGCTCACCGACTGTCTACGATCAAGGACGCTGATTGCATTTACGTCATGGGGGAGGGTCTAGTTTTGGAGAAAGGCACACATGCGGAGCTCTTGGCCGATGAAAACAGTGCTTATGCCCGTCTTGTCAATGCCCAGAAACTACGAGAGACGAAGGAGGCGGTGGATGGCAATAGCACCGCGGCCATAAGTGTTGAAGTAGACATGGAGGAGGATGTCAAAGGGGAAGTTTCGCTTGCCCGCAAGGGCACGATTCTGTCCGTCGCTTCTGATCTCGCTCAGAAGAGGAACGATGAAAGAAAACAACAAGAGGTCGACGAGGACAAATACAGCATGCTTTATCTCTTCATGCGGATCGGACTACTTAACCGTGAGGGATTATGGAGGTATGCGGTCGGCTCGGTGTTCGCTATCAGTGAGCCTGCTTCCTTTGGACACGCGTTCGCTGTTAAGTTGCGTCTTCGAACAGTGTCGGGAATGGTCTACCCAGCGTTTGGTGTTGTTTATGGAAAGTTTCCTTACTCTGATGGCATCTCATGGCTGTACACTCATGTTCCATTAGGTTACACTATTTCTGGCTTCTCTGAACCCGATCCCTCTGTTCGGCAATCCGATGGGAACAGGAACGCGCTTTGGTAAGAAAAGTTGCTCTGCTGGGTTGCCATGTCTGAGGCCGGACAAGGTTTTTCATTATTGCTATTATCTCGGCGTTCGCCATAGCTTTCCAGATTTATTTCTTCGCATACTCGGCTGCTATTTTGACGTCTAAAATGCGTTCGCTCAGCTTCAAAGCCATCCTGAGGCAAGATAGTGAGCCTCTCTTCTATGTATTGTATTACTTGTTTAAATACCACTCTCGACAGTCGAGTATTTCGACAAGGATGAGAATAACGTGAGTCGTGATTCCGGGCTACTTAAAACCTGACTGCATCCTCGTAGACTGGTTCTCTCACCGCCAATCTGAGTGACAACCCACAAAAGGTCAATGGTTTGGCTGGCGCCACCCTCGGAGTGTGAGTACCATTTTGCATTGACTGGGCCTCTAACAGGCATCCAGTATTGTGCAGTCCATCACCACTCTGATCGGCGGCTCCATAATTGGCTTGGTTTACGCGTGGAAGCCCGCTTTGGTCGGCATGGGTTCGTGATCCTGTTCAGTCTGCTGTGGGTTGCTGACGACTGGTAATAATATTGTAGCTTGTATGCCTTTCCTTATCTCGACCGGTTATATTCGCTTGGTGAGTTTGCTCTTGCTGGGTTCTCCCTTCATCTGCTCAGCGACCACAAAGCGTGTTGTCGTCCTGAAAGGCCAGCAAAGCAAAAGCACCCACGAAAGTTCGGCTCAGCTAGCTTGCGAAGCTGCTGCTTCTATTCGCACTGTTGCCTCCCTCACCCGGGAGGAAGACTGTCTGAGACTATACAGCGAAATGCTGGAAGAGCCTCTCAGAAAATCAATCAAGACTACAGTGTGGAGCAATCTGTTGTACGCGTTCTCGCAATCAGTAACCTTTTACGTCATTGCCCTCGTCTTTTGGTATGGCGCACGGCTCGTCTCTTACCTGGAAATCAGCACGTTGGCGTTCTTCGTCTCTCTTATGGTGCGTTGCCTGCACACTGCTCGTTTCGAGCGTTCAACATACCTCCCATAGAGCACAACTTTTGGAGCGACGCACGCAGGGGGTACGTTCGCCTTCGCACCTGATATCACTTCAGCTCGCAGCGCCGGAGCCGCAATTATCAAGTTAATCGACTCCACTCCCGAAATTGATGCCGAGTCCACTGCTGGCAAAACGTTCGAGGGAGAGAACGTTCGGGGCCAGATCCGGTTTGAAAACGTGTGCTTCCGATACCCCACACGACCCGGCTTTCGTGTGTTGCGAGATCTCTCGTTCAAAGTCGAACCGGGTACATACGTCGCTCTCGTGGGGGCCAGCGGTTGCGGTAAAAGCACGGTGTACGTCCCGTTGCGATCACTGCTCGACCATTTCTCTGATTATTCTTGCAGTATTCAGATGATCGAACGTTTTTATGACCCCCTATCCGGCCAAATTCTCCTCGATGGAAATCCGATCGACGAGTTCAACGTTCAACAGTACCGGAAACAGATCGCGCTTGTTTCCCAGGAGCCAGTGAGTACCCATATTTGCCACGACGACTCGACAAGTCATTCTTTCTCTCTTAGACTCTGTATGCTGGCACTGTCCGTTTCAACGTCTTACTTGGCGCAACCAAGCCCGAATCCGAGGTGACGCAGGAAGAAATCGAAGCGGTCTGCCGTGATGCAAATATATTAGATTTCATCCGGTCGTTGCCCGAGCAAGTCCACACACGTTATCCGGGACAGCGTTTATTGATATCGATATCGTTGCAGTGGCTTTGACACTCAAGTCGGTGGCAAGGGTTCACAGCTTTCGGGTGGTCAGAAACGTGAGTCGCTTTATGTACGTCTCGAGCTATGGCTAAACGGCCACCAGAACGAATCGCCATTGCGCGTGCACTGTTGCGTAACCCAAAGGTCCTGCTGTTGGACGAGGCCACGTCTGCGCTGGATTCGAATTCGGAACAGGTCGTCCAGGAAGCGCTTGACCAAGCTGCCAAGGGTCGCACGACGATCGCTATCGCCCACCGTCTGTCCACGATCCAGAATGCCGATTGCGTGTGCGTCGTCATATTTTTTTACGGCCACGTACGCCGGACGAGCTGACGATGTCGTGTGTTGTTTCTAGTTATTTTTTGAAAGGAGGTCGGGTTAGCGAGGCTGGCACGCACGACGAGCTCTTGTCCTTGCGCGGCGATTATTACGAGTATGTTCAACTGCAGGCGTTGGACAAGTGAACGTCGATCCAGCCGGACGCATATGGTATATCTAGTGAACCCCGTTCTGTTAATTTCATACCATCTTTGCATAATGCCATTTCACGTCGATGTCTTGTTTCACCCACGCGATCATACTTTGTATGCACTCCTCGACGCCATTTCGGCCATCAAACTGATTGCCACGCAGAGGTGTTCCGCCAAGCAGCTTGATGTGCAGACATAGACTTGAAGCTCGATGTCTGGACTGTAGACAAGGACGAACGTCCGGACCTACCGCCACCCCCGTCGCGACGTGCGCACGCCCGGTCCCTCGCCACTACGCGTCCGTCCCAAACACGCATCCGGTGGGTGGACGAGAATCTGAGCGCGTGCGTACGCACGACGTAGCTGGCCGACGCGTTTTGACGCGGGGGGTGACGAGCGGGGGCAAGGGGGGCGGGCGAGCATTGGCTGAGCAGTGAGAGAACCCGGATCCTCCAAGTCAGGGATCCATCATCTACGACCGTGAAATACCGTGACGAGTGACATGCGGGTCCAGGGTGCCCGTAGGGCTTGGCTCCGAGGCTGACCCGACGGTCCAATGAACTCAGGCTCGGATGCATTTCTTTGGTCAGAGTGACTCACTGAATGTCAGAGTTTGTGAGTCACAAAGCAATGGTCCTCCGGCGTGCTAAACCAAGGTGCCGCCAATCGGATCTTCTGCTGTAAGTACTATCTGATTAGACCATGTTACCGCCATAACCGGGCTACCGAGCTACCGATAAAGCCGATAGTTATTGTGACTGAGCTTATCGGGTCGGCAGCTTCAATTCACAATCTAATGAGCCGGAGGCTCAGCGTGCCGGGTTGCCTCTCCCCTTTTGGTTCAAGTTATGACGGTCACCTGTATAATCGGCATTCAATCGACATATATACTGTGGGATAATCTCGGCACGCGTCTCGGTCGTCTGTGCGGCGATGTTGTCATTGATCTGTCACACTGAGCAAAAGACCCGAGCAGCGGTCATCTACCCACTGTCATCACACGTCCTAGGCACACTACTTATCAGCGAGCACGGAACATGTGCAATCCGCCAGGCTTCATTCCTCCTAGGCGTAACCATTACATGGTAACGATGAAAAACAACGGCCAGAGTTCAGCAAACACTTCGGAAGGACACGGTATCTCCCCAACCACGACACTCCAAGGAAATCACCCACCGGGCATAGTATCGCGCCTTGTAGCACAAGATGCTCCTGTCAGTCTAGATGATAAGTCAGGTGGAGAAGATACCAGCGTCCTTGTGGTCGACTGGGACGGCCCGGACGACCCCAAGAATCCAAAAAAGTAAGCTCGATAGCGCTTTCGCATCTATTGGTCCTCATGCATTTCCTTCAAGTTGGAGCTTCAAGCGAAAATGGGCTGCGACCGCCATTGTTTCGGGGTTTACTTTCATTAGTCCCGTCTCCTCTTCCATGGTCGCTCCTGCCACCAATCAACTGGCTGCCGAACTTGGAATCCATAGCAGTGCAATCATCGCGCTTACCACGTCGATCTTTGTGCTTGCCTATGGTGAGTCAACTTTCGCTCGACGTTTCGGATCCGTATCTGACCTGGAACGGGTAGCCATTGGTCCTCTGTTCCTCGGCCCTTTGAGCGAAATTTATGGACGGTCTCGAGTGCTCCAGCTGGCAAATTTATGGTACCTCGGTGTGTAGTCATAACGTCACTCGCCTATTGCCGGACTCACTGCATGTCGTCTAGTATGGAATCTCGCATGCGGCTTTGCACAGAACGAATCACAGTTGCTTGCGTTCCGCTTTCTTTCCGGATTAGGCGGTAGTGCTCCTCTCGCGGTATGTTATGCATTTTGAGAAGCACTTTGTTTCATTAACCTTGTCGCTTCAGATCGGTGGTGGTGTCCTCGGCGATTGTTGGCATACAGAAGAGCGTGGTCAGGCAGTCGCTGTGTATTTATTGGCACCAATGCTTGGTCCTGTGGCAGGTCCCGTCGCGGGGGCTTGGTAAGTTTCAGCCTATCTTGATTCCTCCAGCTGTGTGATTACGTTTGTAGGATTGCAGAACGTTCGACGTGGAGATGGGTGGTATGTCTACTCCTTCCGAGACGTCACTAAGTCCAATAGCGTGTTGCATCTTGTTACGCCTCTAGTTCTGGTCATCGAGCATCGTGGATGCGGCTATCCAGGTATTAGGCTTGTTATACCTTCAAGAAAGTCAGTTCGTGTAGTTGGTGGTTCCGCGATGTACTGCTTATGACGCTTTCTCCAGCTTATGCTCCTTTACTCTTGCAGAGGAAGGCAGAGAAGATAAGGAAGTCGATGGACGTGGAGAAAGTCCCTCACAGGGAAGTGCGAACCATCTTTGATGGGAAACAGGATCGCTCGTGAGTGTGATAGATCGAGGAATCATAATCTCCTGATCGATGACTTTTAGCTGGCAAGCGGTCATGATTAAAGCATTGGTGCGGCCATTTGCACTCTTCGCCCAAGAACCCATCATCCAGTTGCTCAGTATATATATGGCATACCTTTACGGAACGTTTTACAGTGAGTGGTTTAACGGCGCTCGATCTGTAGCATGTCCTAACCCATTGTAGTCTTTCTAACGACTATGCCCTCCATCTTTGAGGGAGTCTACCAACAATCCGTTGGCATAGCTGGCTTACACTACATCGCTCTTGGGGTTGGCCTGATGGCAGCCTCACAAGTAAATGCGAGAACATTGGACAAGGTCTATGTGTATCTCAAGAATAAAAATGGAGGTGTTGGGAAACCCGAGTTTAGACTGCGTTCGTATTTTTTTTTCCTTTTCTTCCTGGTTTAGCAAATGCTCATACAGTTATTAAAACAGCTGCCATGTTTGTCGGCACGTTGGTGTTTCCTATAGGATTGCTCATGACAGGATGGACCGTTCAGGCGCACACGCATTGGATAGTCCCGGACATTGTGAGTGCTCACGGCCCCAAAATCTTTGATTCGACTCACGTCTGGCACGTACTGCAAATAGGGCATCGCGCTCGTTGGTGCGGGTGTCATTCTTAGCTTTCAGTGTATTCAAACGTACATCGTCGATGCTTTTACTCTCCACGCAGCCTCTGGTGCGTTCTTTGCGCAACACATCGGTATTCTGCTGCTTACTTATCTGTGTCGGTGCAGCGATGGCGGCGGCATCATGTCTGCGTTCATTCGCCGGCTGCGGATTTCCTCTGTTCGCTCCTGCTATGTATTCTGCGCTAGGATTCGGAAAAGGGGACACGATACTCGCCGTGGTAGCCATTGTCATTGGTTGTCCTGCGTGAGTTTGTCCTTCAAGTCTTGGATGATGCCCTCGATTGATTCACCTCCGTTTTAGACCCTTTGTTTTCTGGTATTTTGGAGAAAGAATACGAAATGCAAGTCGTTATGCCCGGCGATGAACGCATGGAATGGCGGCCTCTTTAGCCTACACGCCAGAACGTCTGTATACGTTTTGGTGAGCTGTAACCAACAGAGCCTACGACGATCGTGGGCTCGAAATGTCGCATTGTTGATATGTATTACCTGCAGCTGTTCTTTAGTCCTTTCATGATCTTATACCATAACAGTGAAGAGAGAACGGTTTCTTGAAGCAGTTCCTACAAATACTCCGGAGTCCGGGAACAGTTCAAGCTTCAGCCTGGGCTCTTCGAATCCATCATCTACGCCCGTGAAAAACGAGTGACATACGGGTCCAGGTCGGGTCTGGCTCAGGCCGACTAACGAACTCAGACCCGGGTGCGCTTCTTTAGTCAGAGTGACCACGGACCAGGCCATCGGGGCAATCACGAAGGTATTATATGAGCATATAAACCCTTGCAAAGATGTCAAATAACTAAAACTTGCATAATACATTATATAATCATATAACTGTAGGCTTTCAAGCCAAGCGAATAAGCAAAATATGTGTCCGCCGTGATACGTTTGGGCAATACCCGTCAGTAATATACTTATTGCCCTACCGACATAACTTGTCGAGAGGTTGCCAATTTGTATGAGTCTAGGTCCGAGTCGCCTGATACACAAAACCTACAGACCATGAAAATGTTTTAAATATTCAGCTGGAACGACATAATACATTGCATTTATAGTACTAGACCATATTGTCTTCGAAGTGCTACATCGGACACCATAGTAATACATTATAAACATCCTAGGCTTGGTTGCCGCATCGGGTGCTACCACATGTTCTTGCCCGGCATGGCTCACATTGGGCGTCACATCCGTAGGACGGGAGGGGCCATGGCCATTGTGGCAACCATTGGTCATTCCCTTCGTGGAATCGAAGGTGGGCGGGGCATTGTATAGAAAATGCGACCAGAGCCGGGATTGAACTGGCGACCTCCTAGGTTTATACCAGGTGCTCTACCCACTGAGCTATGTATATGGTCAGGGTGTTGAAAGAATAGGGTAGACGTCGGTGGAGACTGGTGCTCAGACTGACGATGGTGCCTGGACAAGGTGATAATCGATGGGAAACGTTCCATTGATCCCTTGTCCAGTATATATATTGTACTCAACATACAAGCGCAAACACTGATGTACGTATACAAATATAGCACCATGTGCGACATACCAGGCGTACCGTATATTCCAACACAGGGTACCAATATCAATGCCAGGGGGGCTAATCTAGCACTGTGGGATTGTACATCCACGGAAATGCCTGCCCGTAGGTCTTACAGTAAATGCACAGAATGCACATTTCCAACACGGTCCCACAATCTGGGCATTTTGTCTATAGGCACTTGAACTGCAACCCTAGGGTCAACCATCCCTTCTGCTTGTGCCCTTTGGGCCTCAGTGGCAGTAGCCTTTTGTCCAACAAATGGATCAGGACCACATAAAGCAGTAACCATTTTCCGCCAACGACCAGCCAGCCAATGTGCCAAATCCCTGAAAACGATGGGCTAGCCAACACCGGCCAATGGATAATAACTAGTGTGAATGACAGGTTGGCCGAGAAGACAATGGGCCATGCTGCACCGGCTGGCCCATGAGCAAGCAAATGGTGATTTACCACTAGTCCCATCCTCGCCGTGATCACTAGTCCCTTCCTCGCCAGTGGGCCCATAATTCCGGTCCTGTACATTACAGGTGGGCTGAGAAGTGCTAGTCCCCACCTCGCCGGTGGGCCCATAATATCTGTCCTGTATATTACTGGTGGGCCCATGATTTCACTGTCGTACATTACCAGTGGGCCGACGATAACTAGTCCCCACCTCGCCGGTGGGCTCATAATTTCAGTTCTGTACATGACAGGTGGGCCGAGGAGTGCTAGTCCCCACCTTGCCAGTGGGCCCATGATTTCCCTCTCGTACATTACCGGTGGGCCAAGGATCACTAGTCCCCACCTTGCCTTTGGAGTGGTGTATATCTTGTATACTTGCAATGTACAAGTATGGCATATCGCCTTTAGCTTGTTTTCGACCCTTCGGCGAGCTCTCCCGGAGTTACCAATGTGCTACTGGCATGTCATTGGCAATGCTATAATAGTTACAGAATCCCTGGACCGCAATTCGGAGTGTTGCACATCCTGTGTACCTGCCATGTACATGATTGGTATATTGTATGTAGCGTGTTTTCAACCCTTCGGCGAGCGCTGCTGCAGTTACCAAAGTGCTACTAGCATTCCATTAGTGAGGCCATAATTGTTACAACATCCCTGGATGGCGGTTCGGAGTGTTGCACATCCTGTGTACCTGCCATGTACATGATTGGTATATTGCCTGTAGCGAGTTTTCAACCCTTTGGCGAGCGGTCCTGCAGTTACCAATGTGCTACTAGTACATCATTAGTAGTGCCATAATAGTTACAGCATCCCTGGCCGGTGATTCGTAGTTCTGTACATCCTGTGTACCTGACATGTACATGATTGGTATATTGCCTGTAGCGAGTTTTCAACCCTTTGGCGAGCGGTCCTGCAGTTACCAATGTGCTACTGGCACATTATTAGTAGTGCCATCACAGTTACAATATCCCTGGCCCATGATTCGGAGTGCTGTAGAACTTGTATACTTGCATTGTACAAGGTTGGTATATTGCCTGTAGCTTATTTCCCACCCTTCGGCGAGCGGTCCCGCAGTTATCAATGTGCTACTTGCACATCATTAGCAGTGCCATAATCATTACAGCATCCCTGGACAGTGAATTGGAGTGTTCCACATCTTGTGTACCTGCCCTGTACATGTTTGGTATATCGGCTGTAGCAAGTTTTCAACCTTTCGGCGAGCGGTTCCGCAGTTACCAATGTGGTACTGGTACATCATTAGTAGTGCCATAATAGTTACAGCATCCCTGGATGGTGAAACAGCAATATACCAAATATGTACATGGCAGGTATACAGGATATACAAAACTCAGAATCACTGTCCAGGGATGCTATAACAATAATGGCAGTATGAATGATGTTCCAGTAGCACATTGGTCACTGCAGGAGCGCTCGCCAAAAGGCTGACAACACGCTACATGCTATATGCCAAACTTGTCCATGGCAGGTACAAGATATACAAAACTCTGAATGACTGTCCAGGGATGCTGTAACTATTTTGGCACTACTAATGCAATGCTAGTAGCACATTGGTAACTGCAGGAGCGCTCGCCGAAGGGTTGAAAACATGTGACAGGCAATATACCAATCATGTACATGGCAGGTACACAGGATATGCAACACTCCGAATTGCCATCCAGGGATGCTGTAACAATTATGGCATTAACAATGATATGCCATTAGCACATTGGTAATGTCAGGAGCGCTTGCCGAATGGTGGGAAATAAGCGACAGGTAATATACCAACCTTGTACATTGCAAGTATACATGATATATGTACAGAACTCTGAATCATCGGCCAGGGATGCTTTAACTGTTATGGCACTACTAATGATATACCAGTAGCACAATGGTCACTGCGGGACCGCTCGCCGAAGGGTGGGAAATAAGCTACAGGCAATATACCAACCTTGTACAATGCAAGTATACAAGATCTACAGAACTCCGAATCTCCAGCCAGGGATACTGTAACTATTATGGCACTACTAATGATGTACCAGTAGCACATTGGTAACTGCAGGATCGCTCGCCGAAGGGTGTGAAATAAGCTACAGGCAATATACCAACCGTGTACATTCCAAGTATACAAGTTCTACACAACTATGAATCACCGGCCAGGGATGCTGTAACTATTATGGCACTACTAATGATGTACTAGTAGCACATTGGTAACTGCAGGACCGCTCGCCAAAGGGTTTAAAACTCGCTACAGGCAATATACCAATCATGTACATGGCAGGTACACAGGATGTGCAACACTCCGAACCGCCGTCCAGGGATGTTGTAACAATTATGGCCTCACTAATGGAATGCTAGTAGCACTTTGGTAACTGCAGCAGCGCTCGCCGAAGGGTTGAAAACACGCTACATACAATATACCAATCATGTA